>CAJVQA010004675.1:0-17230 GCA_910591915.1 Cetraspora pellucida
TAAAAAATTTATTTGTCTATTAACTTATCCTGGGATAATACCGAAAAAAAGCTCGACCTTGCCCGTGATTTGTAATTCTATATTATCAAAATTTTTAACCTTTAATGCAGAGCAACTTTATTGTAAATCTGGCTGGTATTAAACCTATACATTTGTAACTTACATAGAATCATCTAACTTACAATGTAAATTATGTTACAGTTAAGTTAGCCCAACCCTAGCCTAAGATTTTATACATGCCGTCATTGAATACTTGTGTGGCAACAAACCTCATGTAATTTCACTCAGACTTTGCGTTTATAGTATGTAAATTTAATATATAGACTCTATATATGCTACTATTTTGCATGCTATTTATCCGACGATGGTACTATGCAAACAATCAAACAACAGTAAATCTTTACTGTAACTTTAGAAGGTGAAGAAATCTACGGAATTTTTTAATACAGGATTCTCGAACATGTATGGGCTAAACATGGAATGATTTCACAAAATAGAAAATTCTATGCATATAGTGCTTAATTATGGAATGATCTACACGAACTAGAATATTCTATATTGAATTAAAAAATTTTATATAAATTAACCGAATTCGCCATCCATTTATTCAGTCAAGAAACATAATTTTTAATTTTATTAACAACGAATTTTAATTAAGTTCATAATGTATAATGAAGAAAACTCCTCAAATACTAATAATAGTCAATCTATGGAATGGGATGTAAGCTTTACTCATGATCAAGTTAATATAAGTTTGTTCAACGCTTATAATAACCCATCTATAGAATGGTCCGCTGGATTTACTCAAAGTTATGAGGATAATAATAATCTATCTACTGAATTATCTATAGACTTTACCCAAGATCAAACTAATATAAGTTTACCAAACTTATATAATAATCCATTCATGGAATGGTTTACAAAATTTAATCAAGACCAAACTAATAATAATAATCTAACTACAGAATTATCTATGGATTTTACCCAATATCAAACTAATATAAGTTTGCCAAACACTTATAATAATCCATCAATAGAACGGTCCACAAGCTTTAGTCAAAATCAACCTAATAATAATCTTACAGAATGGACTACAGATACTATTGATTTTACTAATAATTCACCATTTATGGAATGGGGTGCAGGCTTTACGCCATATCAAATTAATACAAATTTGCTAAATATTTTCAACAATTCGATTATAGAATTACCCGTAGACATTGCTCAAAATAATGAGGATCAAACTAATTACAATCTATCTATAGAACAGACCGAATGCTTTACTCAAGATCAAACTAATACAAATTCGCTAAATATTCATAATTCAGAAGTTATTCAATGTCATGAAAATAATACTTTACAACAATATAATACAAAATCAGTAAAAGAAAATAAGCGTCTAGTTTCACTTGTCTCTAGGCATAAAAAAAATCGTCAAAAAAATCCAAGATGCAAGAAATGTAATCACCGAAAACCTCACTATGATGAAAATTCTAATCAATGCAAAGATTGTTATCGGGCCTCATTACGGGTCTTGAGTGGTAATAAATTAATTGACGATTTTATTGGATCAACGCAAAGTTTTTATGGCTGTGCAAATTACAATAAATTAGAATTTATTCCGTATAACCAATTTATTAATATTGAATATCTTGCTAAAGGAGGCTTTAGTGTAATACATAAAGCAACATGGTGTGATGGACCTATTGCTCGTTGGAATCCTAAAAAACAAAAATATGGCCGAAAAAGAAATTTTGATGTTGCTCTTAAAGTTCTTAATAATTCTAATAAAATGGATTCTGATTATTTAAATGAGGTTTGTAGATTAAATTACATTAAAAGTATATTTATATAATCTATGATTAAATTTATATAATTTAATTTTTTGAATTTAAAAACTTATTATTTTAGTTGAAAAACTTTTTTCATTGTATAAAAAACAAAGCTAAACGTGATGTCAAAAATGTCCAGCAATATATTGGCATTACGCAAGATCCTGAAACAAAAAAGTATATAATAGTTATAGAATTTGCGCAAAATAGGGACCTACATCATTTCCTAAATAAAAGCGCAAATTCATTATCTTGGATAGAAAAATTAAAACTATTACAGAACATTTCACGCGGAATTAGATATATACATAGAAATAATTTTATTCATCGTGACCTTCATAGCGGTAATATTCTTATTGGCCAGAATAATATTCCAGCAATTGCAGATTTAGGAATAAGCAAACCAACAAATGCATTGTCAGATGAGAACGCAATCTATGGAGTTATTCCATATGTTGCACCAGAAGTATTAAAAGGAGGAAAATTTACACAAAAATCAGACATTTATAGCTTTGGAATGATTATGTGAGAGGTAATAAGTGGCTACAGGCCATTTTCTGATCGTAAACATGACGAACATCTTATTCTAGATATTCTTAATGGTCTTCGCCCAAAAATTCCAATTGACATTCCACATGAATTAGTTGAAATAATGGAAAGTTGCTGGCATCCAGATCCGGACGAAAGAATTCAATTCAATATTTTTTATGGAATCCATGATCTTAATAAAATTATTAATAAAGCAGCACTCGGAGAAATAAAATTTCCGGAAAATAAGAGAGCAATTATTTTACCAACTAAAATGAACGAACAAGGAATTTATTCCAGCCGACCATTAACACCGTTAATTAGTAAAGCATTGACTTTACATAGTATGAAACTAAATAGCAACGCAATTACTGGTGAGAAAATATGTTGTATGAAGATAATGCGTAATTTTTATTTTAAATTCTGTATAACCTAGTATTAATAAGGTTTGTAACAATCAATTGTTTAGACATTCCAACGGCAATAATGCAACAACTAACAAATGATGATTCTAAAGCGATTGAATTTGATATAAACAAACCATAAATAGAATATCAACATTTTGAAAATAAGAAAGCTTCTAATAAGCAATTATATTTCTCAAATTTGTATCATTCATTCAAAACTGAGAATTCAATTTTTTTGTTAACAATAGATTTTTGTCAGAGGCTTAATATTTATTGGATATTTTCTTTTTGGTAATTTTTAGCAGGAACTTCTTTAAATTTTTAAAATTTTTTTTACGTATATAATTTATAGTAGATGAATTAATATATTTTTTGAATATTATACACCGCGTTTATTTAGAATTTTTTTTTTTTTACAAAGAATAAAATATTGTATGAAATCATTAAAATTATTTTTCGAAATGCATATTAAACATGACTTGCATAGATATTCCACGTCATTATTACAGTATCTTTAAATTAATTACAATATAAAATTTAAATTTTAGCTAAAAACAAATAATTCAAAACGCAAGATTTGATAGATTTGATGGTGTTTTATTAATAATACATATATAAGATATGCAATTTAGTATAATATAAATGATGTTCTATCGCTATTCAATTGCTCAATGAGTTTCATTCAAGCTTCTTTGAATAGGGCCTTGATTATCTAACTGTTCCAATTTGCTATAGTAACTAAAATAATTACATAAACCATATTGATAACGATATACTGTTATTGTATAAGACCGTAACACAGTAAGCTTATAAATTCATGCATTATTAACTTTAATTCTTACTATCATATGTAGTAGAATAAATTTACAAATTGTTATTTTAGAATCACCTAATTGCGAGTGCCAACAAAAAACCTATGATAAATATGCTACTGCATATATATATTATACTTTTCGTGATATACTAGATTATTCTTTCACGTTTATAAGCAAATCACAATTATACAGCTGATACAGTTAATACAATAGATAATTTTTGCCAATAAATTAAACGAAAAAAGAAATTAAATCAACAAAAGCTAATTTAAAGTAAAAAATTCAAATTATGAAATGAGAAAATCAATTACACTAAATAATATAATAACAAAAGATCACTAATGACATTCTCTAAACGCACCAAAACATGATCTTGAAGAAGATCGAGAAATTAAAGAATTAAAATTTAAAGTAATTGTAATGTTACAATAATATTAAAAGTATTAATTGGATCCTGAATTAAGGTAGGAGGTAGGAGTCTGATATGAAGAAGTCAATTCACACAACGAGTTGGATGACAAGTTTGACGACAAGTTTGATAAGTTGGACGATGTCACGTAACTTACGTAAGTTAAAAAATTTATTTGTCTATTAACTTATCCTGGGATAATACCGAAAAAAAGTTTGACCTTGCCCGTGATTTGTAATTCTATATTATCAAAATTTTTAACCTTTAATGCAGAGCAATTTTATTATAAATCTGGCTGGTATTAAACCTATACATTTGTAACTTACATAGAATCATCTAACTTACAATGTAAATTATGTTGCAGTTAAATTAGCCCAACCCTAGCCTAAGATTTTATACATGCTGTCATTGAATACTTGTGTGGCGTTTATAGTATGTAAATTTAATATATAGACTCTATATATGCTACCATTTTGCATGCTATTTATCCGACGATGGTACTATGCAAACAATCAGACAACAGTAAATATTTACTGTTACTTTAGAAGGTGAAGAAATCTACGGAATTTTTTAATACAGGATTCTCGAACATGTATGGGCTAAACATGGAATGATTTCACAAAATAGAAAATTCTATGCATATAGTGCTTAATTATGGAATGATCTACACGAACTAGAATATTCTATATTGAATTAAAAAATTTTATATAAATTAACCGAATTCGCCATCCATTTATTCAGTCAAGAAACATAATTTTTAATTTTATTAACAACGAATTTTAATTAAGTTCATAATGTATAATGAAGACAACTCCTCAAATACTAATAATAGTCAATCTATGAAATGGGATGTAAGCTTTACTCATGATCAAGTCAATATAAGTTCGTTCAACACTTATAATAATTCATCTATAGAATGGTCTGCTGGATTTACTCAAGGTCATGAGGATAATAGTAATCTATCTACAGAATTGTCTATAGACCTTACCCAAGATCAAACTAATATAAGTTTACCAAACTTATATAATAATCCGCCCATAGAATGGTCAAAAAAATTTAATCAAGACCAAACTAATAATAATGATCTAACTACAGAATTATCTATAGATTTTACCCAATATCAAACTAATATAAGTTTGCCAGACACTTATAATAATTCATCCATAGAACGATCCACAGACTTTAGTCAAAATCAATTTAATAATAATCTTTTTACAGAATGGACTACAGATACTATAGATTTTACTAATAATTTACCATTTATGGAATGTGGTGCAAGCTTTACGCCATATCAAATTAGTACAAATTTGCTAAATATTTTCAACAATTCGATTATAGAATTACCCGTAAGCATTGCTCAAAATAATGAGGATCAAATTAATTACAATCTATCTATAGAACAGGCCGCATGCTTTACACAAGATCAAACTAATACAAATTCGCTAAATATTCATAATTCAGAAGTTACTCAATGTCATGAAAATAATACTTTACAACAATATAATACAAAATCAGTAAAAGAAAATAAGCGTCTAGTTTCACTTGTCTCTAGGCATAAAAAAAATCGTCAAAAAAATCCAAGATGCAAAAAATGTAATCACCGAAAATCTCACTATGATGAAAATTCTAACCAATGTAAAGATTGTTATCGGGCCTCATTACGGATCTTGAGTGGTAATAAATTAATTGACGATTTTATTGAATCAACGCAAACTTTTTGTGCCTGGACAAATAAAGTAAAATTAGAATTTATTCCGTATAACCAATTTATTAATATTGAATATCTTGCTAAAGGAGGCTTTAGTAAAATATATAAAGCAACATGGGCTGATGGGCCTATTGCTCGTTGGAATCCTAAAAAGCAAAAATATGACCGAAAAAGAAATTTTGATGTTGCTCTTAAAATTCTTAATAATTCTAATAAAATGAATTCTGATTATTTAAATGAGGTTTGTATATAAAATTATATTTAAAATTATATTTATATGATTTATGATTAAATTTATATAATTTAATTTTTTGAATCTAAAAACTTATTATTTAGTTGAAAATTTTTTTTCATTGTATAAAAAGGGGTAGAATGGGTTATAGAGAAAATATCCATCAATATATTGGCATTACACAACATCCTGAAACAAAAAATCATATAATAGTTTTAGAATTTGCGCAAAATAGAGACCTACATCATTTTTTAAATAAAAGCGCAAATTCATTATCTTGGATAGAAAAATTAAACCTATTACAGAACATTTCATTAGGACTTAATTATGTACATCAAAATAAATTTATTCATCGTGACTTTCATAGCGGTAATATTCTTATAGGCCAGAATAATATTCCAGCAATTGCAGATTTAGGAATAAGCAAACCAATAGATGCATCGTCAGATGAGAATGCAATCTATGGAGTTATTCCATATGTTGCACCAGAAGTATTAAAAGGAGGAAAATTTACACAAAAATCAGACATTTATAGCTTTGGAATGATTATGTGGGAGGTAATAAGTGGCTGTAGGCCATTTTCCGATCGTAAACATGATGAACATCTTATTCTAGATATTCTTAATGGTCTTCGCCCAAAAATTCCAATTGACATTCCACACGAATTAGTTAATTTAATGGAAAGTTGCTGGCATCCAGATCCGGATAAAAGAATTAAACTCGATAAATTGTGGGGATTGAAGAAACTTCATGAAATTATTTATAGTGGAGAAATAAAAAAATTTCCAGAAAATAAAAGTGCAATTATTTTGCCAACTAAAATGAACGAACAAGGAATTTATTCTAGTCGACCATTAACACCGTTAATCAGTAAAGCATTGACTTTACAAAGTATGAAACTAAATAGCAACGCAATTACTGGTGAGAAAATATATTGTATGAAGATAATGCGTATTTTTTATTTTAAATACTGTATAATCTAGTATTAATAATGTTTGTAACAATCGATTGTTTAGACATTCCAACGGCAATAATGCAACAACTAAACAGTAACCAAACTGATGATGATTCTAAAGTGATTGAATTTGATATAAACAAACCATAAATAGAATATCAACCTTTTTGACAATAATAAAGTTTCTAATAAGCAATTATATTTTTCAAGTTAATATCATTCATTCAAAACTGAGAATTCAATTTTTTTTGTTAACTATAGATTTTTGTCAAAGGCTTAATATTTATTGGATATTTTCTTTTTGGTAATTTTTAACAGCAACTTCTTTAAACATTTTAAATTGTTTTTTTTTAAAAAATTTCACGTATATAAATTATAGTAGATGAATTATATAATGTTAGTAAAATTTTTCGTTTTGATTAATTAATATATTTTTTGGTTTCGCAAGTTCCCGACAGGGTACACAACCTTCACTGGTATTATATTATCGTGCCTGGCACTTACATTGACCCTAATATGTATTTTATTAAATTAATTAAACTTTAAAAAAATAATTAATATTATACACCGCGTTTATTTGGAATATTTTGTTTTACAAAGAATAAAATATTGTAGGAAAACATTAAAATTATTTTTCGAAATGCATATTAAATATGACTTGCATAGATATTCAACGCCATTATTACAGTATCTTTAAATTAATTACAATATAAATTTAAAATTTTAGCCAAAAACAAATAATTCAAAATGCAAGATTTGATAGATTTGATGGCGTTTTATTAATAATACATATATAAGATATGCAATTTAGTATAATATAAATGATGTTCTATCGCTATTCAATTGCTCAATGAGTTTCATTCAAGCTTCTTTGAATAGGGCCTTGATTATCTAACTGTTCCAATTTGCTATAGTAACTAAAATAATTACATAAAACGTATTGATAACAGTATACTGTTATTGTATAAGACCGTAACACAGTAAGCTTATAAATTCATGCATTATTAACTTTAATTCTTACTATAATATGTAGTAGAATAAATTTACAAATTGTTATTTTAAAATTACCTAATTGCGAGTGCCAACAAAAAAAATTATGCTAAATATACTGCTATATATAGATATACATATCCGCTTTATACTATACTATATAGTAAAGTTATTGTTTTTTTCATGGTTATAAGAAAATCAAAGTTATACATTTAATACATTGATACTTGTTACTAATTAATTAAACGAAAAAAAAGAAAATTGAAACAACAAGAAACCAATTTAAAGAAATTTAAATCATAAACGAGAAGTCAATTACACTGAATAATATAAAACAAAAGCTCACTAATAGCATTCTCTAAACCGCACAGAAGCATGGTCCGCAGAGTTATTTGCATCATCAGTGATTGAAGAAGAAGAACGAGAAATTGAAGAATTAGAATTTGAAGTAATTGTAGTATCACAATAATAATGGAAAGCATCGATTTGATCTTGAGTTAAGGTAGGAGTCTGAGATGAAGAAGCCATCTCACATGACAAATTGGAAGACAAATTAGATGGCAAATTAGATGACAAATTAGATGATAAATTGGATGTCAAGTTGGATGATAAGTTAGACGACAAGTTGGAAGAAGAAATATTATTTGATAAATTATTTGATAAAAGGTCGGATAAACCCCTGTTATCTAAATTGATATTATTGGACAATTCAGCATCAATGATATTTGTAGATTTCCTAGACTTTCTCAGATTAGACTTGGTATGAGTTTTACAATGGGCGGAAAAATTATCAGATCTTCCAAACTTTTTACCACATCCAGGGTAATTGCAGGTATATTTACGTTCACCAGTATGGGTGATCATGTGACGTTTTAAATGTTCCAAACGTTTAAAACTCCAAGTACAACCGGGCCAATCACATTTATGCCGATTTCGAGATAAAGAAGAAGACGAAGAAGATAAGGGAGTAAAGTGATTAGCAATGCCATTCAAGGAGAAAGCATTGGACTGAGGTTGATGAAGTTGAGAGGTAGTAGCAGCGACGGTTAAGTGAGAAGTGTTATGAGGGATTGACATCATATACAAATGATTATGATTACTTAAAGCCGTTGAAGAAGGATATTGATGAGAAGTTGGAGCATGTAAGGAAAAAACGGGCATCATCCAATTGTTAATGATCGGTTTAGTATCTCGTGATTGAAACGAAGGGTAAAAATGATATGCGCGATGGAATCGTGGAGGATCGATAGAATTTGCAGGCATCGATGATGTTGGAGTATTTATTTGATGATGTTTTGGTGTTGGAGCGATCAATCGTGGTTTAGATTCTATTTTTTTTTATAAAATTGGTTATTATTATGAATCAAATATGATTACTATAATGAATATAACGAATATGAATATATATCATTTATTATTAATCAGAGTAATCAGCAAGAAGCTGAATTTCTTACCCATTATTAATATAGAGAGGTAAATCCTCTAACAAAAGCTAATTAAATTATTATGGAATTTTTTTTCAGGAATAAATAAGATTAGAACGAGAAAAAAAAATCATATGCCATAAATAAATAAATAATAATAATAATAAACAGGATTCTCGTTCCTCACCTTGAATAATCCGTGCAGGAGGTAGACATGAAAAACACGGATCCAAAGGAGAAATTCCTTTACCTAATAAAAGGTTGGATTATCTCACAAGGAATGATAATTACAGTAACTTAAAATTATAAAAGAAGATGTCTAAAGGATGATAAGAAATTTTTGAATATTTTTTAAAGATTAAAGGGACGAGAAAAGTCAAGAGAAGTAATGAGAGGAAGGAAGTGAAGGGAAACTCAGCAAATTCGGGGAAACGCAATCTTTTATTTAAATGAAATTATTGTAATTTCTCACCCACGAATGGAAAAAATAAAAAAAATTTACACTTATTGATTGATTTAATAGTTAATAGATAAGAATATGCGTGAGGCAAAGAGAAAGCGTGAGATATAAGTTTTATATTTGAAAAAAAAAGTTCATGCTTATTTTTAAGTGATCAATTGGATGATTCTTTTGTGTTGTATCTAGCTCGCACATATACCAGTTTTACTCCGCCGCATGAATGAAACAATTTAACAATGGTTTTAGTTATTAGTAAAAAAAAAATAAAAATAATCGAGTTTCTTAATAACGTTTAAGCACAAGTTTCGGTAATTAAGTAAGTGGTGGTAACTGATTTAAATATTGATAGCGAATTAAAATTCATTTACTCTTCGCAAAGTGACCCAATTGAAAAAAATATGAAGATCTATATGAATCAAATTGGAATTAAAATGAGAAGGGGGTGGGAATTATTACGTATTACATATTAGAAACGTATTATTGTTCATGTACGCAGGTATGTAGTTAATGGTAGTTAATGTAGTTTTTTCTTATATTATCATGCAAACTCCGTAATATACGGAATATACGGAATATACTATATGTATGGCTTTTTTTAACACCTTTTAACTTATTTGGTTCGTGTGTCTTGTGAAAATATTACAGTAGTATAATCCGAGTTTAAAATAGTAAATGTATTATTATTTGTTATTATCTGTTATAGTCTGTTATAGTCTGTTAAAGTAAACTTGTTTGTATAATTTGTCGTAATTTGCGTCGGCGCAGTTATATATTGTCTGTAAAGAACATATTCGGTTTTTATTTAAGTATTCTACGTGTTTCTTTTAATAAATCATAAAGGCGTAAACCGCACTTTTGGTTTTTAATGTTGTAACACTCGAAAACTTGTAACTTCCTGAGAAAACATGAATTTGTCACGTGAATTATATCATTTGCAATCATTACATATACATATCATATACATAACAGTATATATATATTAACATTATAGTATATGTCATTAAATATTATTAATATTATTTGCATGTGATTAACTAACTATACTGTATGAGTTTTAATTAAAGATGAATCAAATCATCTAAATAATTGATAATCAAAAAAAAAACACTTGTTTAATGACGACAAGAATTTGAATACCAACCACTTAAGTACTTATATAACCACGAACAGAGTATGCTAAATATATCTATTTTTTTATTACAGTTTGTAAAAAAAAAAAAAATAGAATTATATACTAGCTGTACAAATAATTAAACACACTTGGCCTGTACGTATACTAAAGTTATTACAACTCAAAGTATAATAGAAACTTTTATGATTGTCTTTTTTTCCTACCATAGTCGGCATTTCCATTACAGGCAAATTGTTCTAAGAGAAGAAAAAAAGGTTCGTTATATAAAATTACTATATACGTACCCTATTGCACTTTCTATATCGAACTGATAACAATCCTCGTTATAAGGAGATCCATCATATGTAGATAATGCCTGTCGGCTGTAATAATTAACATTTAATTCTTTAATATATGTTTAATATTTTAAAATATATGTTTAATATTTTAATATATGTATATATTCTTACAACAATGGATGACAAGTTTTGAAATTTATTATTTTTAATGATTATTTACTTATTAAAATAAACAAGCGCCATTCCTGCTACTATATTTCTTCCTTTCTCAATTCAGTTCTTCTCTAATTAATCAACAAATTATACATATCAATACGTACTTACTAGCATGTACGCGCCTGAATAAAAAAAAACTTTGTATTACTTTAAGTTTCTTGTTTGGGATATACAGTGCTACATACATCTGATATAAATAGGTACGTATGTATGCGAATTTTTATTCGCACTCTTATTTTTTTTCTCTTGTAGCTTTACGTGCGTACGTGTGTACATACATACGTACATATGCTATTTAATCTCTAATAATTTATCATTATATTTAATGTTATATATTTTCTAATTATGGAAAAAGAAAACTCTTCAACCCCTCCATTAACTCATAATGATAATAAAACAAATACCTTACAAGATGAATCTGATCAAATATCTTCAAATGCCTCTTCTACTTCTCATTCAACGAATAAAAATAAGGTGTCTTGGTTTTCGGATATAAATAGCTTGAATGCTATCTTTGCTTCTTTAGGTACTGCTAATAGTTTGACAAAAAATCCTAAAATTGATGATAGTAATAAAGATGTTCGTGAGTCTAGTATCCTTGTTGATAATAATAACCTGAAAAATCTTTTAATTGATGATGCTGAATCTAGCGAATGCTACGATGTTCCATCCAAAGTTTCCCATATCCATCAAGAAATTCTTGATAAATCTTCAGTATCTTCTTTTGAGTCCTTGGAAACTTCAAAATCTGTCTCTACTACTCCCTCATCTTGTCAACCTCAAGAATTAATAAAACTTGATATTATCCAATGTCAATTTGAATATTTTGGTGGCAAACCTTCCGCTGTTATAAATTCAAAATATCTTGGTGATTTGGCTTTTTTATACAGAATTTCTGATGCTATGCAATCTGAAGGTGGTGGTGAAATTTCTTTTTGTTTAAATGGAATGGCCGACGAAGTTTCAATTCCATTTAATCAATTGTCCGGATTCAAGATCACTAATGATGGAAAAATTAATTTGAGACTTAAACCGAATTTTAAAAAAACTGTAAAGCATCTTAATTAATTAATTAATTCATTCATTCATTCATTCATTCATCCATTCATTATTTATTTAATCTATTTGTTTATTTACTCTTTTTCTTTCATTCATATACATATTATCGTTATTAAATTAGTATCGTCATCATCTTGGTGGTTATCCTTATCTTTTAGAACCAACTACTTCTACATCGGACCCGACTAATGGAAAGCTTCATGCTTTACATTCTCTTTTGTTGTCTCCTGATCGCTCCGGAAAGCTTTCTACATTGACCGATATTGAAATCGCAATTGAAAAATTATGGTTCAGAAGACATGATGTTCATAATGAACTCGTTAAAGATAGGCAAAAAGTATTTTAATATTTTTACCTTATTTAGTTAGTCTTATCAACTTTTTATTATCTTTTTTTTCTTATTAATTTCTTATTAATTTCTTATTAATTTCTTATTTCAGAAAATGTATCTGACTTGTGTGTTTCCAACTGAACGAAGAGCACTTTCTTATCCAATTGATTCTCCATATCATAGATTATTATTAGATCTTGAAACTAGATTTAATTTACCTACTAACAATATTAATCTTAGATTTAAAAATAATAATGGTGATATGGTTGGATTAAAAGATGAAGAAACTTGGAGATTGGCGAAAAGTGATGCTTATAGTAAAAACTTAATTAGATTAACTATTTATATTTGGTGATTTTTATTAATCTTTAATGTCTTTTCTTAAATTTCCTGGTGAAAATAGATTAATTTCATTTTTTATTATTACATGTTTTATTTATTTCTTCTTACTACTTAATATACACTACATACACTACATACATTCTTTATATAGTCGTAAACCCCCCCAATTGAAAAACTTTTTTCCTTTACAATTATAGTAGTACTGTAGTAATTATTATGTATTCTCCGCGATATATCATTCTTCCGTTTACTAATTGACAGTCGGAAGCTAGTTCCCACTTCATTTAAAATTAAAATCATTGACAAAATAACACATCGAAAAAATTAGTAAAACATGAAATAATTTTCCTTTTACAACTAAAACGGCTAATTTAATATCGATAACCTTGAATTTATATGACATTTTATAAACTGTAGAATTTGTTTAAACAAATACTACCAACTGTAGAATTTATTTAAACGAATACTACAAACTGTAGAATTTATTTAAACGAATACTACAAACTGTAGAATTTGTTTAAACTCAATCAAAAATGGATCAATCGCGTTCTCAAAATGCGATCACAATGGTAAAAGTTACTAAATTAACAGAATAAAATTAGTAGATGTTATTTATAGTTACTAGTTAAAAATTAATACTGTATAAATAGTATAAAATTAAATAGTAAATACAGTCGTCCCTCATTAATATCAACCCCGTTAATATCAACCTAGACTATAAACCAAATTTTTATATATCAACTTTAATATAATCCTTCATTAATATCACTATCAACATGAATTTAAATCAATCCAAATAAGTTGATATTAATGTCAGACGACTGTATTATGATCTTGATACCTTATTTTAATAAGCGTTTAACATTTACTTAATTCAAAATTTATAAGGGGATTAAACTTAATAAATGTTCTTTATATTTGCAACCAAATTAAAATTGATTTTTTAATCTATATCCCGATATTAAAAAAATCGACATTTTTTTTTTAATCAGACCAGTCCTAAATCATACCTTTAATAGAGATAAAGATTATTTTCCTGGACTAACATGATTCAAAACTTCTTGGTCATACCTGTTACCATATCCTATTCAAAACACTAGAAAAATAACATATTGTAAGAACACTAACGCGAACTTCTCTGAGTTTTATTCTTGATGTAAATCTAGTTCAAATGAAACTAAAATCAGATAATTTAATACTGTAATAAAAGCGAATGACTTATATGTACAAAATAACTTTTTTTAAATATCAGATTTACAAGCTATGCACTAAATAGTTTATGTCTCGAAATTTTCTTCCGGTTTATTGACTTTTGGTTCAAAAGAGTCTTTTGAAATATTTAACCGTGTTCCACTTGGGTAATTTTTTCCCACATAGTTTTTAATAATCTTGAAGCCAGGCATAAAGTTCATTATGTTGCTATGTATGATACAAGCTAATAAAAGATGATATGAATAAATTATTTTTTCGTTTTTTTTTTACATTGATTAAATAAGTAGATTCTACTCACTCAAAAAATGAACTCATACTTTTTTGAATCGATATCTTTCACTATTAGGGCTATTCTTTCTTCCGATTACCAAGTATACCAAATTTGCAATACAAAGGTTACACAATCGTTCAGATACTTCATTAAGTTAATCGTTCTAAACTCTAGAAATAATGAATTTACTAATTTACTGCACTTGTTAAGATAAATAAAAACACAATAAGAAAATATAATTACCTTTTTCTATAAATCTAGTAAATTTTGTGTAGTAAATTTTGTCACAGATCCAATTTTCTTCTTAAAATTATTACCTAGGAGTATTAAACAGAAAAATAATTAAGTTTTGTTGACTCTTATTAGTTAAAAAAAAAAACCTAAAAATTTTGCATCCATACAAAAATGTTTGTTGATGGCATTAAATCAGTCCTTAGTTTTTTCTCTCACGCACTTACTAGATGATAATCTAGCCGAATAAACAATAAACCCTAGTTAGTTAATAGAGTTAGTAATTACAGAATTAATCTATCTCAGAATTACTTCGATTCTGCCAAATCGGCTAGGAACCTTTAAACAACAGGTAACCTGCATATGGCAGGATATTGAACGTCAGACAATCCAGGAAATCCCATGCATGTCGTAGTAACAACTTAGAAAGTTATTACTACGCAATTAATTCATGACTAGATTTAATAACAAAAGTTTCTATACTCACATTATGACTATCAAGAAACGATTGTGCTTTTTTGCATTTGGTATCTTTTTTTATCATTAACGATTTTCTAGAGACTTTTACAATAATCAGAACGAGCTTTTCTTTTACTGTATCAAAATAATAATGCACAAATAATTCCAACATGATAAACGAAAAGATACGCGTAATTGAGTTGTTTATTAACCTAGAGCACATACCTTTTGTTTTAGCATTGCCCATAAATGAGCGCGCAGTCATAAACTTCTTACAGTACTAAAGTTCTGCATATAATGTAATGAACACTAATAAAATAATGTCCATTCCTGTACCTGGCGCTACACGTATGTTTCAATAATGTTCGTACTGTTGTTACTTTTTGGAGCCTTATTTATTACTAATCATTCCACTAATCATTTAACATATCAATACTTGGTATTATTATTATTAATCAAAATTTTACTATAGATTGACCACCTAACTGTTACCCATGATGATTGGCGATGCTGGATCAAGTTATAGATTTGGGAAAATTATAACTATAGATTAAACCTGCCAAAAAAAAAATTCAATCCGAGTAACGTGCAAGTTTAGCCTGTGAGTTGCTTTTTAGTGCAGACAAATTTTTTAGAGTTCATTGATATCAATATTAATATTAGCATTTATTTTAAAATTAGGATTAATAATATAATAAAATTGATCACTTAGTTTTATTTATAACAATATATACAATTCATTATATTTTCTTTACTATACCAAATATTCTATAGAGCAACCTGCATACAGAACAATTAAAAACTTTAGTAATACTATAACATAGTAATATAGTCTTCTCAATATTAAATAAAAAACATTCTACTTTTATTTGTACAAATTAACTGGAATGCTACCTGGTATTTTCTTAACAACAACTATAAAAGATCTGCATCTTATATTAGCTTTATACATGTTATGAAAAAAAACTTTTAAAATCAAACTTATATTAGAAATATTATCTACATTATCTCATCTTTATTCCTTTTATTCAACAATATACCTTAATTTATATTACATTTTTTGCAATGCATATAATAGTCAACTATATTAGCTTATATATTTACATTTATATATACTTAATTCTACTATTATTAACACAATATAATAATTTTTTAATAATTCATAATTAGATATAACAATTATAAAATCACAAAAACTATATGACAAATTTATCAATCATCTATGTTTTTTTTTAAACAACCTTATTAAAAATTAGACAAACATATATATAATAATATAAGATTTTGTTTTAATTATATTAATTAACACAATATGAGAATATATTATTAGCAATCAGTTAGCAACTAATACTACAATAAAATTCTTAATCTAATTATCTCAAAATATATACAACCAAATTTGAAAACTATATTACATTAAACTATTAAAATAAAAACAACAAAACAATATTTTAAATTAACTATCTTGTAGTTAATTAATAAACTTCAATAATATATCTAAATTAATATCATAAACCAAAATATTATATACTTACAGTTGTACTTATAATTTTCTTGACCAACATATGCAGAAGACTTTTATAACTCTTATATTTGTTTACTATAAGAAAAAGCTATCTAAATAGTTATCTAAATAAATAAACTATAATACTTTTACTGATTATATTATATATTATTAAATCTAAGTAAATTTTAACTATTCTAATAAGTTTAAGTTGCAGATAAATTAGAAAATTAGTTAATAATTTTGTTCATAATCTGAGTCTTATTTTTATAAAAAATTTGTAAATTAGTTCTGACTTATATTAACTTATGTAATTGTTTATAATAAATTATTAATAAAAATAAAGTTAAAATCTTATCATAATATCAAAAAAAATAAAATAAAAAAATAAAATAAAAAAATAAAATAAAAAAATAAAATAAAAAAATAAAATAA
>CAJVQA010004676.1:0-17228 GCA_910591915.1 Cetraspora pellucida
AATAGTAGGTTGTAAAGGAACTTTAAAGTAATGATGTTTTTTAGAAGCATCACAATTAGTTGGATCAACATCTGCAGGAAGTACTCATAGGGATTGAGGTTTTCCTTTGATCATTTCTACACTGTAACGATCTTTGTATTTGCCATGATAATAGTCGATATCATAAGCTCTACAATTTTTACTTAATAATTAAAATTAATTTACTTAATATAATGTTTTATCAAATTAAATATAAAAAAAAATTACTATTAGGTTTATATATAATTTTAAAATACTGCTTCTTATCTTTAATTAAAATAAATATATTAATTTAAATATGCTTTCTTTAAAAAGATTATAAAAAAAAAAAAATTAACTTATTATAAGAAATAGTTGGTTTAGTTGACTATGTCTAAAAGTACTATTTTTGTAATAAGTACCAATTGATCTACAAATAGGTTCAAAGCAATTACAAATTATGTACAATACAGAATTAATATATTTTTTCTATTGCATTTTGTCTAATAACACATAGGTTAAATGAATAAATAAAAGGTAAATAATAGGTAAATAACAAAAAAATAATCTGCCATTATTCTACTCTATATTCACCAAATAATGACAGCATAACAGCAGCATAACAGCTAAATAATAGTAAAATAATAGAAGGTTTGTTGATATGAATAATATAACAGTAACATAATAGCAAAATAATAGAACAGTTCTATTATTTTACTTTTAGTTTTTGTAACTAAAAGTAAAATAATAAAACTGTTTTATTATTTTACTATTATGTTACTATTATATTACTCATATTAACAAACCTTCTGTTATTTTACTATTATTCAGCTATTATACTGCTGTTATACTGCTATTATTTGATAAATATAAAGTAAAATAATAGTAAATTTTTTTTGTTATTTATTTATTATTCACTCTTTATTTATTTATTTGACCTATAAGTCTTTAATATTATTGTATTTCTCTAATATAAAGATAATTTTTAAAAATTAGTTGTGATTTTATATATAATATTTTTTTGCTTATGCTAAGACTGTAGTTATTAGTGACTATTGTCTTTATTGTATTTCAATTATAATTACATAACTTGTACAAGATAAGTATACAACTAACCACATATACAACTTTTGGTTGTCTATTTTAAGTAGCTTGCTTATATAGCAGGTTCTATACTAGCTGCCATATCTGCAATCTACTAAAAAATTACCTATTTAAACACTCTGATTTCTATACTTATATCAACAAATAGTATACAAGTTTCTATACATCTAAATGCCATATAACCTAACCATAACCTCTCTATCTGTACATCTATCAAGCCATTACATATTTCAGAGTACATTATCTGACTGTAGGACTTCAGGAGGCCTTTTTGTTAACTAACTATCTATATTTAATATCTTGTTACAGGGCTCACACTTGTAGAGTTTATCTAAACCCTAGCACCAACTTTACAGTATATCTCTAGTACTTATAGTATACCTCTGTTTCTGATCTCAAACTCTCAATCCAAATAGCCCAGTAGAACTATGACCTGTTCCTGATACTTCAGGGTCTGCTTTTAAGGTTCTTTTTCTCTGGTTTAAGATTTTCAGTAATCTGGTTGGTGGTACCCCTTATCTGAGGTTCTTGCTTGCTCAATTTCTTTCACATTGGTATTTGTTTCCTAGGTCTAGTCTTTACTGTAGTACTGTTGAAAATTTGTGCTATCTCTCTTCTTGGATCTTTCCAAGTGGGTTTTGGTTTTCTAGTTTATAGATTTACATAACTATAAGGACTTATTTTAGGTTTGCATTGCCCAATATCAGTTTGCATTTTTTTGTATAACTTCAACATTGTGCCGATGCTCCATGACCTGTCAGTTATCTAGTGCGACTGTATTACAAGTACTAATCCCAACTAATTGATAGAGTGCCATTGCTATAATACTATTTATCTTTCATAATACTAATATAATATAGATAGTTTTTCAAATTTTCACTGTCAATAGGTTTTGAACTTCCAACCTACTACTTAGAGGGTTAACAACTTAACCACTTTACTAAGTTGTCACACTCTTTGTAATTTTTTATATTAATTCTAATGCTAAACTAATTAAACTATTTTTTATATATCACTAATATTTTAGCTAAAGATGTTAGTAAAATAAAATTAAAATATAATGCAAATTATCTAAAAACATTTAAAATTATAACTTTTTGATAAAATTCAGAATTTTTTTAAAATTGTAATTACTTAAATTATTAGATAGCACAGACTTGATATGACTAAATAACTTGTATAATTTTTATTATTATTAATAAAATTATTAATAAGTTTAATTTTACTAATATTTTTAATAGTAGTCTTATAACTAATGAATAATATATATCTTTATATAGTTCTATTATAAAAGTAAGACATATAGATATATATAATTATAAATATATATATATAATTGCAATTATATATATTAACTAATTTTAAAATTTTAACAATTAGACTTTTAAATTATAGTTGTTGTGAACAAAATTATTCTATTCCTATTTAGGCATTCACTGGTATTAATAGATGCATATCAAAGTAATTTTATATTAGCTTTAAAACTACTTCTCTATATGCAGATAGATAAATAACAAATTTTTATAGATTATAATTTGCTTTAAATAAATAAATAGTAGGATCAATAAAATTAAACACACTGGCTGTTTGATTAGGATTGTAATTTATAGTTATTAATTTACTATTTTTTAAATATTTTGCTTTTTTTTTAAGCTTACATTTTACTGCTCTGTTCATATGCCAAAAATATAATTGCATCACAGAAGCACCTTATACTTTAAAAATAGCATTAATTTTTGTAAAGTCTTTGTCTGTAAACACAAAATTTAGATTTATATTATACAACTTTATAGTCTTCAAGATGCTTTCTAATATGTCAATATGCTTTATTATAATTAGAAATAATAAAAAAAACATTTTATTTTTATTTTTATTTTTTTTTGTCTTAAGCAGTTATGCTAGCATTTTATTAAGATTCTTAAAACTAAATATATATATAATTATATAGACTTTCCTAATATCTAAGTCTAGCATTACTTGGTTATTCTAATAATACCTAAGTGCAATCTGCTACACTATCTTAGTTAAAAATAAACTGCTTATTTAACTACTTAAAGCCATACCAAAAAGGTCTTTCCTTTTTTGTAACAAGTATATTAATTGTCTTTCAAGATCTTTTTTTTTTTGTTTTATTTTTTTTATTTATTTCTTTTTTTTCTCTTTTGTTATCTTTTCTTTTTTTTTATTATTTTGTTTTTACTTTTTGTTGAGTTTTTTTCTACCTGAATGCCTTTTTTTATTTTACTTGTTATATTAACTTCTTTTTTCTAATTTTGTACTTTTTTATATTAAATTCTTTATATTTGATTATAGAAGATATTTCATATTGTTCTTGTTATTATATCTAAACATTTCTTTACTATTTGCTTATTAGCAGCTTATCAAATCTTTTTCTACTTCTATTATAGTTAGTTCTTTTATTAATACCTTTTTATTTATAATTTCTTCTGCTTCTGTTTCTTCAAATAATGCTTTATATAATATTTGTACTAAAATTTTGAGGTTTTTTTTTTTTTGAGTATATTTCATGCTATTGCTATTAAAACTTTTTGTATTTATTTTCACAAGCTTATTTGTTCACTATAGCTTGCTAAGTGTTCTTAGGTTTTAATTTTAACAAACTTGGCATTTTGTTGTTATATATATTGTTAACCTATAGTTTTTTCTTTAACTACAGTGATAACAAAAGCTGATCAACTATAGTATAATAACTATAACTTAACAGATTTTATACAAAGTCTACACAAGACTTAATAAAATATAAAGTGATTTAGGATTTTAAGACAAAGACAACAATAGATAGTATATAAAAATACTAAATATTGCATTTAGTTTATTTACTATAAAATATATAAAAACACTTAACTTTTTTGAAGGATCAGAAAGCAATGCTTTTATAGAATTATATATATATAAATAATTACAATAAAGCTAAGTTATCTCAATAGAATATGCTAAATATAGTAATAAATAATAAGTAATATTAAAGATATAAAAGATATATGCTATATGTTGTATATGAGAGATATTATATATATAAAAGAAATCTAATAAATAATATATATATAATATATTTGAGAAATTTGATATATATAATATCTATACTATTTGAAAGATTTAAGAGATTTGAAGCTTAGTTAATTTAGCTATTTATATCCAAGTTACATGTACTAAAATTAGACTTCATCAAAATCATCCTGATCTTGTGATCCTGTAATTAGAATCATATAATCTTATACTTATTAGAACTATTTCAATAAGCTAAATTCAATAGTGATTGTTTTATTCAAATTGGTTTGATACATCAAAAGTTATTATCAAAAATATATAAACTCTTAATGTTAACATTTTTCTTTACTTAGTTTTAAGCTTCATAAAAATTTAGAGTAGGTCATAATAATTAGCAATAAACAGACTATTGATTTTAGAGCATGTTGTATTAGTAGTTTGGAAGATTTGTTCAATTCTAAGACTTTTAAAAATATTATAAACTCTAACAAAGACTTTATAATAATAAGTAAAGACTTCTTATTATATTATTCTTCACTCTAAATAATTTTTTTCTATTAGTTTACCTAGATAGTAGGCATAGGCTAGCTGTGTTTTCTTCATATAAGGTCAAGTTCTAAGTAACTTGTTTTAAATTTTTACAATTTGGTCTTATAAACTTAAAGTTTTATCAATTGGTATTGGTATTGCATTAGGATACAAAAATGTAGTGCTAAGAAGGTTAGCAAAAATCTTATTGAAATCATTGTTCATTGTAAAAGAGTATTATTTTTATTGATGAAAAATAATAATTGATTAATAACAATCATAGGATTTCACAAGTGTTTATTGTAATATTTTTTTAGCAACAAGGTATTAATTGGTGTTTTCAAAATATTGCCTTCTAAGGTTTGCAATATATAAACATCTGATGCAATATTTTATACACAAAATAAGATTCTTTCCATTTAGATAATAGTTTGCCAAAATAATGTTTGTCTTTTATGACATTATATAAAAGAACTTTATTTTCTTTTTTAAAGATTGATTTGTTATTTTTGTGCTTTTTGTCCTAATAGAATTTTTGTTGAATTTGAGTTTTTTTGATATTGTTTTTGGCTTTCTCTTATGCTTAAAACAATTCTTCAATTAAGGAGAATAATCAGGTAGGAAAGTTTTCTTCTAGTAAGTTATCAATATCAAAGTTTGAAAATTTTGCTTTTTTTTTATAAATAAGATAGAAGGTGTAAACTTGGTAATAGATTGTTTTGCAGTTCAATAAGCAAATAAAATAGATAGAATAAAGATATCCCAATTTTTGTCTTAATTAGTTAATTTGCTAAAGATTTATATAATATTTAATTAAATTTTTTAACTAGTCTATTAGTTTGTGAATGATAGAGAGTAAAAAATTAGTGTTGGATTTTAAATTTTTGAGTGAGCATTTTTACTAGCTCATTATTGAAATGTGTTCTTTTATCTGATTGCAAGTATGTAGAACATCCATATCGACAGATGATATCTTCATAGATAAAATTTACTATATTTTTGGCATCTGCTTTAGGTATAGCTTTTGCTTCTGGCTATTTGGCTATATAGTTTATAATAACTATAATATATTTGTTTTGTTGAGTAGTAGTAGGTAAGGGTCTAACAAAATCTATGCCAATTTGATAAAAAGATGCTTTTACAAAAATTGGTTAAAGAGGTTCAGGTATTTAGTATTTTCTTCTCTTTTGACAAATATTATATGTTTGAATATAGTTTTTAATATCTTTATACATATATGGTCAATAATATTTGTCTTGAATTTTCTAAACATCTTATCTGTTTCAAGATATGCTTTAATTAGATAGTTGTGCATTTAGTAGAGAATTGGTTCTACTTTATGTATTTGGATTACTTTAAGTAATTGGTAGGTCTTCTGTTTTTTTCAGTCTTGTTTGTAAAGTAAATTATTCTTAATAATATAGAATTTACTTTGAGATTCTAATTGTTTTCTTTGATTTCTTGTAAAATTTGTAAGAAAATTTGCTATTTCCAAAAAGTATTTAAGATTATAATAAGTAATAATTTTTATTTTTAACTGGGTTTGCTAGGACACTAACTATCTAAACTGAATTTTTTTTAATATCAGATTTGTTTCAATAAAAAGAGAAATTAAATATAATTATAAAAGTGTATAGAGCTCCAACCTCACTCTATGCAGTTTTAGATATCCATTTACTCTAGGCCCAAAAAAAAACTAAACTATATATATATATATATAAAATAAGTATACTATATAAATATATATAATCTAATAAAGTATCAATATCTAACTAATAAATATAATATTTTAATATAAAAATAAGTATAATTTTTTAAAGAAAAAAAAAATTCTATTTCTAGTACTTTAACTAAGAGCCTTACAAGACTCAAATCCTAGCAGAAAGCTTACTTTAGCTAGTCTCAAATGTACAACCTATACTGTTTAGTAATATATTTTATACTGTTAATTCATACTAAAAATATTACTAAATTTCAAATCTGTACCCTTTTTGGAGGTTATTAAAATACTTTAAGTATCCAATAAGATGCTAGGATTTTATGTAATTTGTAATTATGTAACTTACAAATCTTTACTATTCTAAATTTGTTAAATCAATTTTTAATTGATTTCTAAATTTGGTAAATCAACTTCTAATTGATGACTAATTTTGTTTGATTATTGTTTGATTCTTGTTTATTAAAATTATAGTCCTTTTGATATTTTTTTTTTTTGTAAAGTTCAACAATATCAACAACAATAATAACAATATCAACAACAATAATAACAATATTAACTCCAACAATAATAATAATAAAAATGTCTTGCTACAGTCACTTAGAAAATGTTTGTTATGCTTATTAAAATGGCAATAATGCCTTATATAAGCCTTGGAGGTGGTCCAAGTTAAGAACAGATGGTGAATATTATTTTTAAAATTTTTTTTGTTTTTTTTTTTTTTTTGTCACTTAACAAAAATTGTTTATAGTTTGCTTCAATTGGTAGTCTCTCAAAGAAAAAGAATATAGACTTTAGAAATAGAGTTGGAAGAGTTGAGAGTGAATACAGTTGCAAGAGTGCAGAACAATTAAATGTTAAAGCAGTAGTATACTCAGTTGTTGGAAAAAAGAAACAGATTAAGGGCAAGGTTGGCAAATGATGAGGAGAAGTTAAAAAAATTAAGGATAGAAGAAAGAAAAAGGGATGAAAATAATAATAATAAGAATAGAATATCAAATATTGGTTTTTACTTTGTTATATATATATTATTTTATATATATATATATATATTTTTTGTTATTATTTGTTTTATCTTTTTTTTTTTTGTTTTTGTCTATTTTTTTTTTTTATAATAAAATATAAATATAATATATAAATAAATAATTAATAATAATAATAAGTTAAATTAACTACTCATTACCAAACTACATTACATAGATAATGTTCTGAATAGTTATTAAATTCTAAATAATATTCTGGAAAGGAGGTTTGTAAAAAGAAAAACTATCAAAGTTTATTAACTAATATTACTTCTATATTAAATTCATTAGTGTCATTAAATTCTATATTGCTAAAAGTATCCATTTCTTCATTAGGATTATAATCACTTAGCAAGTACTGAGTATCACTTTCTGGTCTTCTAAAAAATTTTTTAATTAAGATGTCATTAATAAGGTTCATTTTAGGTTGGATTTGGTTAGCTTCTTTAATAAAGTCATTCTAGACATTATAGTTTTTATTATTTTCATTAGATGTAGACTAGTAACACTTAGTAATTTCTTCTAAAGAATATTGTTTAATAGTATGCCATAATTAGAGATCAATATAACATTTGAAACATTTATTAGATAGTGAGTAAAGTTTTTCTTCATACTAACATTAAGCTGCTGATTCTTTTCAATCTCTAGGTCAGGCTTTTTTATTGAGTTTTTGGAATAGTTGAATACTGATATGTTTAATATAAAACCAGATATAATGCATTTCATTATATTAGATTCCTTCTTGACTGAATTTAACATTTAGATAGGGTTGTAAAAAGATGATATAATGTTCAGGTAAAGTTAGTGCAAGAGTTTTCACTATGTCTTGATAATCAAATAGATCTATTGTAGTTTGTATATCTGTAGAAGTTTCTTCAACATCTTCTATAATAGTTATATAAAAGATTTCAACTTTTTCATTTTCAATTTTAAGAGCTAAAATTTGTTCTAGAAAACATCTGATTATTATATTTAAGAAGATTTTTTTAAGAGATGCTATATAGAACAGTCTTTTTCATATTGGTAGCAGATGAATTGAGGATGTAGATAAATATGTTAACATTAGCATTGGATATTGGAATCTTTTCAACTAATTGGATATTTATTCTTTCTAATATTTCTTCTATATTTTTGTGAAAGTTGTTAGATATAACTTCAATTAAATAATAGTTCATTATCACATTTAAAACTATTAAAAAATACTTCAAGTTTGGTATAAGGTTTGGTATTCTGTTCTGCAATAGAAGGTAGGTTTGGTTTCAATATAGTAGCTAATTGTTTAAGTTGTTGGTTCTGATACAAAGAAAATTCTATTCTTGCTAATTTTCTTTATATAGTGATTTGAAGAGCTTCAGTTTCAAAAGGGAATTCATTATTATCCTTTTCTGTTTCAATTATGTTGGTTTTTTGTTCATATATTCTTGATAAGGTATTAGTATTATTATACTTTCTTTTAAGATAATAGATTATAGTAAAGTTATAAGGTTTTAGTTTTATAACCTATCTAGCTCTTCTTTCTTTAAGCTTGAAAGTTCTTAATTATTGCAAGGCAGAATGGTCAGTAATAAGAAAGAAATATTTGGCTCCTAAATATTGATAGAAGTGTTCAATAGCCTATACAACAGCTAAACATTCTAAGTTGATAGTAGGATAGTTTTGTTTAATATTATTTTAAACTTCTATTAGCATAAGCAATGATATATTCCTTATAGTTATCATTCAGTTGGAATAGAATTGCTTTTAATCTAGAGATCAAAGCATCGATATGCAGATAGAAAGGTTGATTAAAGTCAGGATATTATAAAATAAGGTCTGAGATAAGGTAATTTTTGAGAGTATTAAAGACTTGTTACTGTTTTTCTGTTCACAGATAGGGTTCATCTTTCTTCAATAGCTGGTTTAAAGGTTTGGCAATTTTGAAAAAACTTTCTATAAATTGCTAATAATAAGAGGCAATTTCTAAAAATCCTTTTAGTTGTCTAAGATTAGTAGGTTCTGAAAAAATTTTAATTTTGTCTACTAGTCTTTCATCAGTTTTAATTTCATCTTTTCTAATAATATGTTTTAGAAACTTAATGTTATTTAAAAAAAATTAACAATTTGCCAAGTTTAATTTTAAGTTGGCTTCTTTTAGGATATTCATAACTTGTTGAACATAGTCTAAATGTTTTTAAAAAGTTTTGAAGTAAATGATAATATCATTTAAATATATTATTACAAATTTGTTAATAAAAAGATAAAGTATTTTATTTATTAATCTTTGAAAACTTGTAGGTGCATTAGTGAGTCTAAAAGGCATAACATTAAACTTATAAGTTACCTATTTTGTAATAAAGATAGTTTTTTTTTTATCTTTTTTCTTCATAATAACTTGCCAATATTCACTGTTTAAATTTAAGCTAGTAAACCAAAAGGCTTCATTAAATGAGTTTAAAATTTCTTGAATAATTGGTAATAAGTATACATCTTTTTTAGTAATAGCATTAAGTTTTTTATAATCAATGCAAAACCTTTTTTATTTATTCTTCTTTGGCACAAGTACAACAGAAGAAGACCAGAATCCAAAGAATTCTCTAATAATTTCTTTTTCTAGTATTGTTTGAATTTTTTTTTGCAGAAAGTTCTGGTTATTCAAAAGGTATTGATAAGCTCTTTGTTTAATAGATTTGTAGCTATTTGTATTAATTTTATGGCAAATAATATTAGTTTGCTCTAATTCTTTAGACTATTTATCTTCTAAGATATTTTCTGAGAAGATATCTATATTTTTCATCAAAAGTTGTTTGTCTTGGGTATGTTGGTTTTGGGTAAGTTCAAGATTTATATTTAGGTTTGGGTTTTCAACAAAATAGATCTTTTCTTCTAATAGTTGAATTAGATAAAAAGCAGGAGTAGCTTCAATTTCTGGCTAGAGATTGTAATATATTTCATCAATTACAGAATACTATTCTTCTAAGTAATCTGTTACTATTTCTTCTTCTTTATCTAGTTTATCAATCTATTGATTTTCTTTATCCTTATCTACTTTCTCTAAAATAGGATAAAAGTTAGTAGTATGAGTAGCATTAGTAGTAGTTTTCTTTTCTAAATATCAAATATTCAAGATGTTATTTTCAAAATCCAACTTGACTCTTGATTTGTTGAACCAATCTGTTTCAAAAAGAAGAGTTTCATTCATATATTTTATCACTTGGAGGTTAATAGAAATAATAATATTTTGAATAGTAATTTTTATATTAGAGATGATTTCTAAGGCTTTAGTATGATTTCTATTAGCAGTAACCATAATAGTTTTAGAAAGTTTTTAAATTTAAAGTTCTAATTTTCTTATGAGCTTGGCTGTAATAATGCTTACAGCTGCTCCTGAATCAAGGATAGCAACAACAGGATTTTTTTTAATTTGGATATAATATCTTATTGCTATAGTCTTTTTAGGATAATCAGTTTTAGCTTGGTTTGTTTTTGTAATAGATTCTTTTTTCTTTTATAAAATTTTTGTAAAATTTCTATACTAAGCAAAAAGTTGTAATCATTGCCTAATAGTAGCAAAAGATTTCATATTCAGAATATTAGTTAAGACATCATAGAGTTCAACTTGTTTGATTACAGAGAGGTAAGTTTTGAATTTGAGTTTTGGTTTAGTTCCTTTTGTAATGGATATTTTAAAAAAAATTTCTACAAGGATTTTATCTATTTGAGTGTCAGGTTCATCTGGCATGATAGTTCTGCTTCTAAGTTTAAATTCTCTTTGGAATTTAGAATTTTTGTTTGAAAATTTGGCTTGTTTTTTGTCAGTAGAATAGGATTTATTTCTAAGTATTCTAGTAATATACATTTTATCAACATCATTGTTATCCTTAATTTTAATTTAGTTGATATTTTTTCTTCTATTATCCTGAGTCATTTGTTTGTATTAACTCATTATAGGTTGTTTTTCAGCTAGGCAATTTCAAGCATAGTGTCCTTTTACTCTATAGTTATAACAGATAATCAAAGGTCTCTGGTACTGGTTTTTAGATTGAAATTGGGTTTTAGGTTGGTATTGATTTCTAAGTTAGAATTTTTGTTAAATTCTAGATATAAGTTCAATAAGTGCTAATGCAATAGTTACATAATTAAGAGTTATTAGTTACATTTGTTTGGTTAGGTTGTCAATATCTTTTTTCAAATTTTTGTTAGCAATAACTAAGCTAGGTTCACTTCAAGTAGCAAAATCTTTTTCTTATTCAAATCTTTTTGCAAATCCTAAAGCATCAGCTACAGTGACAGGATTATGTATAAGAATAACAAAAAGAATTTCTGAACAAAATTACCTATTAAAGTGATATAACTTTTAGGCATTAGTTAAGTTATTATTAGTTTTTACTTGTTTAATAACTCTGATGTATTGGCTGTAATAGGTTTCAACTAGTTTAGTAAAAAGTTATTTTAATTCATCTAGATCTCTAATTCATTTGTTTTTTTAATATTTATTACAAAATTGTGTAATAAAAACAGCTTTTGTTGCTATCCAATTAGTTACAACATTAGCAATAGTAATATTTGCAAGATAGTAAGCTTGTTGCTATTTATTAGTATTTTCTTTAAAGAAAGCTGACATGTTTAGCAAAACTTTAGCTATTAGCAATTGCAGTTTTTTCAAAGTCAACAATTCAGGCTAAGAGGTCTTGAGTTCCATTTTCACAGAAAAGTTCAATGTAAACAAATATTTTTATCTTTTTTATTTTCTTTAAAATAGTTAAAAACATCAGCTGTATTGGTCATGATATTTTAAATTTGTTGATTGTATAAAGGATTAGGTATATTTTGTTGAGAATTAAAAAGTATTTCAAAGGAGTTACTATAGTCTTCAAAATCAAGATGATAAGAAGATATAAAATCTTCTTCTATTAATCTAAAGAGTTTTTTTGATAGCAGTTTGTATAAACAATTAAAGATACTATATTTCTAATAATATTAACAATATTTCTAGAAAAACTGGAATATCTAAAACTAAAAATAAGTTTAAAGATAGTATTCTTTAATTGAGATAGGCTATATTAAGTATAGATTTGTTTAGTCTGGTTAAAATATTCTATAGATTTGTCAAAAAAAGTCACAAGTAAAGTATTGTTTAATATACCAAAAATAAAAGTTTTGAAAGTCAAAACAGAATTAATTTACTACAACTCTCCCCGACGATCACTTGTACTGAATTTTACACCAACAAAAATGAAAAACTTATTGGAGAAAGTAGAAGAGGCTACTATACAAATAATGGTTTTTATAAAGGTCAAAGTGGTTCTTCTACACTGGACTCCTTTATATATTTAGCAAGCAAACTAAAAGCATGCATATACAAGATAACTGGCAGGAGGCATCCTTGTATAACAAATTTTAGTAGAAGTCTTGACTTCTGTTAACGAAGTTAAAATAGTATGCCTTATAAGAGAACAATAAGCAAGTTTTCAACACACTCACTAAAAATTCAAGAATACCTGCTAACCAACACCACTACCATATTTCTTGCTTGGTTTTTTGATGAAAGTTTTTACAAGAAGTGGGAATCTAGCATACCCCTTATGAAAGATTTGCAGAAATTGTCTATTTTGGGAATAGGAGAATCATCCCTTTTCTGGAATTAGGAGTAACTCTAAGCAGAGTAAAAAGGCCGGCTGTAGAACTGGTGGGAAAGAAATTAAACACCGACATCTCTATCATCGAATTACATTACATATAGTATAGATCTATTTTTAGAATAGAGACTAGAAGTAGCAGTACTATATAATTTTTACAAATTGCTCTGGCTGGAGCTTCGGCCCTCTTTTTTTTTTTTTTTTTTTCTTACTATTACATGTTTGTTTTGCTGTTTTGTTTTGATTTGGGTTTTGTTTGTTTATTTTTGTTTTTTTTAGTCATGTTCTTATTTGTATTCATTTTTATAATATCCCTCTTTTTTTAGCCCTTTGAGAAGAAGGAAGAATTTAAAGAAAGGATTGAAGACAGTTAATGCTTGTCCTAGAGAGAGGAATTCTTTCTGATACAGCTTTAAGTAGCCAGATAAGCAGTCTACCTCTAACTGAGGTAGTGCAGCAGGTTACACTTAGGTACCAATAAGGTAACTGGGTGATGCTAGACTTAGTTATTAGGAAAATTCTATGTAGTTATTGTATATAGTTGCAAAAATCTTAATAAAGTACTAGCGTGGCTGCTTAAGAGCAAAAAAAAAAAAAAAAAAAGTCAAAAGATATATTTAAGATTATAGAGTAACAAATTTTACAAGAATCATTTGATTTAGTAATAAGTAACTAAGTAGTATATTTTTTAGTATATAAAAATACTTTTAATAAGTATCTTTTAAAGTTAAATTGTATATACTATCTATTAGAACCTGTTTGTCACAATGCAAATACTTATGCTTTTATTTCTAAATTTTAGAAATTAGTGAATCTCTTAAAGTTATTATAATAACAGACTTTGTTACTTAAGAGAAAGTTGTAGAGAGAGTCTTTTTAGTCCTAAAAAAAATTAAAATGCTAAAACTGATCTAGTAGTTGTTGAGATATAGATGTTTAAAGTTTGCATAATAATAGTTAAAATGCTTCTTTAAGAAGGGTTTCTTGTAAATTTTTTGCAAATCAAAAATGTTATTACTACTTTGATGTTGAATAGCAGTTCCAGAGAAATTTCTCACTAAGATATATTTAGTAAAAAAAATGTAATAGGTTTTTAAATATATACTCTTTAAATCTTAGATCAAACAAACCAATATTAACAGAGTTTTCTTATGACTAACTAAAATCAATTATCTACAATAAATTGAAAACTTATCTTACAATCATCATCAAAATATTAATCTATAGTTTTTTCTTTAATCATATCAATAACAGAAGCTATTCAACTATAGTATAATGACTATAACTTGACAGATTCTATACAAAATCTATACAAGACTTAATAAAATACAAAGTGATTTGGAATTTTAAAGCAGAGACAACAATAGATAGTATATTAAGATACTAAATATTGCATTCAGTTTACTATGAAATATATAAAGACACTTAATTTTCTTGAAGAGTCAGAAAGTAGTACTTTTATAGATATTTTATATGTATAAATAATTATAATAAAACTAAATTATCTTAATAGAATATACTAAATATAGTAATATATAATAAGAAATATTAAAGATATAAAAGATATATACTATATGTTATATATAAAAGATATTGTATATATGTGAAAAATCTAATAAATAATATATATATAATATATTTGAAAAATTTGATATATATGATATCTATGCTATTTAAAAGATTTGAGAGATTTAGAGCTTAGCTAATTTAATCATTTATATTCAAGTCACATATACTAAAATTAATACTTCATCAAAATCATCCTGATCTTATGATTCTGTAATCAGAATCATATAATCTTGTGCTTATTAGAACCATCTTGATAAGCTGAATTTAATGATAGTTGTTTCATCCAAATTGGTCTAGTAAATCAAAAGTTATGATCAAAAATATATAAACTCTTAATGTTAACAATACTTTTAGTCTTTTTCTATTTATTTCTACTAGTATTGATAGGCTATTCATTATATACTTAATCATTGTAACTTTTTTTGTACTTAGTTTTCTCGATATACAATGTATTTTTTTTGTTCTACTTATCTCTTTTTAGAAACTTGACCAGTTATAAAATATGTATTTTGTTTTTGGTTTTAAAATTTTGATTAATTTTATATCTCTTTAGTTAGCTTCTATCCTGGTATTCATAATTATTTTACAGAGAAGTCTTATAAATACATCTATTCTCTTATTTTTTCACTTTAGTTAGTATTCTATTTCTTTACATTTAAGTTTTTCTATCTGGACTATTTCTTTACAACTTGTCTCTTTTTTCACTAAAAAGTCTGCTCTGTCATTCTATCTGTCTTTATAATAACTTTTAACTTTAATTAATTCTATTTTGGTGTTTTTTTTTTTTAACTAATTCTGTAATATTTAGTATTTATATTGTGTTTTTTTTTTAAGAATTTTTTTATTTTTTGTATTTTGCAATACTTTACTAATGTTTCTTATTGTTATATTGCTATTTGTATAAATTTCTATATTTTTTTCTTTAGGTATTATTAGAATTGCTGTCTATATTGTTACTAACTCTGCTAATATTACTGCATTACCAAATTTTTTAAGCAGATTTATATCAATATATAGTATTTAATCGATATATATTAATTAAAAATAATTAATATATATCAATAAAAATACTATATATTGATATATAAGAGTGAGTTAATAGAAACACACCAGATTTTTTTAAGTAAATTTTTTTAAAACTTTAAGTTTAAATAACTTAGCAAGAACTTAACTATATTTAATAAAATTTTTTTTAAATTAATTCTAAATTCTTATAAAATTTATTTAAAAAAAATTTTATTAAATTTGAATATTTCTGTTAAATTATCTTTGTTTAAAGTTGTAAAAATATTTACTAAAAAAAAGATTTAGTGCATTTCTATTAATTCATCCCCATATATCACTAATGATAAATAATAATTTTTGATATATAATGATATTAAATAATTATTATCACTATCAATTAGTAATGATTTTCAAAAAAAAACTCATTCTACTGATCTTTAATTTTGTAAGGTCATAAATCAATACACTTTAGTTTGCTCCAAAGTTAATTAAATAAACTGGTCTTGCATCATTAAGAAAAAAGAAAGAAAACACAAAAATAGCTATAGTTTAATAGAACAACTTCTGGGAGAAGCTGCTCAATCAAAGTATAAAAAACTTGTTTAAAAATTTTTAAAAAATTTTTGGAAAATTTTGAACTTGGCTATAACCTTGTAATTTTGATCGATCGATATGTAAACAAAGCACAAAGTAAACAATCATATAAATTTAGTAAACCAACAAGCAAACAAAGTAGCACATGTCTAATTAGGCAATAAGTACAAAACATGACTGACTAAATAAGACATATACAATAAGAATAGATATTAGTTAAATAAATAGAAGCTTCTAAAAATAGAATAGTATAAGAAGTTAGACAAACAACTAGAATTAAAATACTGATGATAGAAATTAAAGAGCTTTATAACTTAAACCAAAAAACATTAACAGAAAAGTATGCATGCTTAAATAAATTAAAGAATTGCATAGCATAAATAGATATAGATATAGTATAATTTTTAGAGACAAGTGATCCAGTTCAAGTATATATTATAAAAGTCTTAGTAGACAAGCACAGAGAAGTGCAGAAAAATCTTTATAAGAAAAAAAGTGCAACAATAAAAAAAAGATTTCTAGTAAATCAAAAAGAAGAAGTGCACAAAAATATTATGCAAGATATAATGTATGACAGTAAAGAGAAAGCACAAACTATAATAACAAAACTGAAGCTAGAGCCATCAACAATACAACTAGTAAGTTAAGAGACTTTTATAAAAAGAAAAGATATAGTGGCAAAAGAAGATACTAAAGGCAAAGACCAAAAGAAAGGAAAAAAAGTAAACAACAAAATAGTAGAGCATAAAGACTACCAAAATAGAAATTTAATGAAGCTAGAAGCACCTGTAACACAACTAGTAATTCAAGAGAGCAGTCTTAAATGAAGGCACCTAGATGATAAATTAGAAAAAATCAACAAAAAAAGAGATGATAGAACTAATAAGCAAGCAGAAATGCTGTTAAATAAAACAAAAAAAAAATTCTTAAAAATTCAGATAAAGAGACAAAAATAGAAAATAAAATAGTATTGCTAATAACAAAATGTGGCATACTGTAATATTATAGATATTTTTAAACATTATTTTATATTATTTTATTGATATTATATTAGTTTTATATTATATT
>CAJVQA010004677.1:0-17227 GCA_910591915.1 Cetraspora pellucida
ACCTATTTAAATTAGTTTATTATATAAAAAATTAATAATTTTATATAGTAAAATTAATAATACTTATATATAAAAAAATTAGTAATTTGGTAGAGAACCTTTAGGCAAACTCCTTAAATAGGTAATATAGAAAAGTTATACATGTAGCCAATTGTATGTTCTTCTGTAGTGGTTCATTGAATCACAATACTGATAAGTGATTAATAAAAGTCAAAAGATCAAAGAGGTCACCTTAATACCAAAAAAAAAAAAGTTAGTAATTGAATTGAATTATCTACTCTTTTCACTGATCCTTATTTCTTATAACAAACAAAAAAAACAAAAAAATATTATAGTAAGATTATGTTATAAAAGTCAACACCAAATATAAAAAGAGAAGAAAAGACAAAAGCACAACAACTAGCAACACTTCAAACAAGTAAATGCTAAAGAAAAAAGTAAAAGCATATAGTACAAAAAGGAAACAATCAAATTTTGCTTTTGTAAAAACAAAAAGTAGGCATTCTACAGAGACTTGGTATTACAGATCACCAAAAAAAAACAACAACAACATGTGTATATGAAAATATTATTAAAGTAAACAAAGTCTATAATAGTACTGTAGCAATATAAACAAACAGATACATATTTTACATGAGTTACAAAAAGGGTATTAGATAATCAGATCATCATAGAACATTTAGAAAAGTATAAAGGTTTATTTGAATAACAAGAGAATGAAATTATAGAAGACCTAAGTGAATTAAATATCTTTATACTAAAACAAGATAAAGAAATTGCAAAGTATTTAGTCATAGCCAAACCAGAAATAGTGTATATTGTCAGGCAAGCAATAGAAATATACAACTAAAAAGAATATCAAGAAGCAATCAGAAAAAAAACAAATCAAACAAAATCAACATTTCAAGTTTGCTAAAAAGAACAGCTAAAGAGGTGTTTAGCAGAAAGCTTGCATTAATTCTGTCAGAAACAAGAACAATTAATTATAGAAATAAGAAACTAGAACAATTAATTATAGAAATAAGAAACTAGAACAACAAATTTTAAGCTTTATTAACAATCTAGAGGATGAAAATTCTAGTAGTATAGAAGAAAAAGAGGAGTACATGTATAAGAAAGAGAGTAAAAAAAAGAAAAAAGAAAAGACTAACAACAAAGAAAATATTCAAAAAAATATAAATAAAGAAATAGAGACCATAGAGGCAGAGAAGATAGAAAAAAAGAAAGCCTTAAAGGTTAGAAATATAAAAAAAAAGAAGTTTCAAAAACCTACAGAAGGAAAAGTGCAATGCACAATTTGGGACCTTCTATATAACATTATTGCAAAACAAGTATCAGAATTGGTCAAAAGGATAGGAAAGCCTGATGAAATATGTATATAACACAATATGAATAAAAAAACATGAGCAGAAATAGAATAAGTACAGCAGACCAAGATCTTAAAGATAAAGTAAAAAGAATTTGGATACTATTACTAAGAAGTAGTTATCTAACAAAAATAATAGTAGAAAGAAGTGACAGTTCAGAACTAAAAGAAGAAGAAAAATTTATACTAGAGTTAAGAAACTGCCCAGCTTAACAAAAGAAATGCTTTTGCTAAAACAGTTAAGAAACATCAATGCAAAAACAATACATATTTTTTTAAACAAGAACAGAAACCAAAGAAGCCAGATCATAGTGGAATTTGAAAATGAAGAAGACAAAGAAAGAGCATTAGGTAGAAGAATAAAGTACTTTAACCATAGTCTAAAATGAAAAACTGAAAGTGGTTATAGAAAAAATAAAAGTCTAGATGTTAGAAATAAAACAGACAATATAAATTCCAGAAGAAGGACTTAAGAACAACTACAGCAAGCAGTAAGAAAAGAAAACAGTGAAAAAAGTTGGAGTACCACAAGTCCTAGAAATAAAAAGAAGAAAAAAAACAAGAAAGCTAACAGAAGAAGAAGCAATATAAGAAAGATAATGTTAAAGAGGAAGCAATTGAGAAAATTCTCTAAAGATTAGTAGAAGAGGTTAAAGAAAAGTTATATAAGGAGCTATTAAGAGATATAAAGAATAAAGTAAGTGCTTCCAATTGTTCCTGAGACAGTTGCCATAGTTGTCTTTAGGAACACACTTACAAAGAAAGGGTTTAGCTCTGTAGAAATAAAATCAAACAAGAAGAATTCACAAGAACAAGAACAATTGTTAAAAAAAAAGAACAATATAAAGCAATAAAATTGGGAGTACATAATATAAATGGCATAAAAGGAAATAGCTACAAGCTTCAGGAGTTACTAGACTACTGCAAAGATCAAAAACTTAATGTGATAGAAATTACGAAAACCAATATAAAGGAGAAAGAAGCAAAATTTATAGAGATTCAAAAAGAGGATTATAGAGACTATTGGTCAAGTACAGAGCAAAGCAAGTATAAAAACTTAGGAGTAGGCATATTAGTAGATGTTGAGTAGAACAAACATATTACAAAGATAGAAGGACTGAATGCCTACTTGATTAAAACAGTATTCATATTTAAAAAAGCAGCAATCATAGATTGAATCATGTATTTATTACCAAATAATAGAAACTTACAAAAAGACATACAAAGAGTTATAACACAAGATATATGCACAGCCAAAAGAAACTCGCTTCACATTATAATGAGAGACTTTAACAGAATTCTAGACTCAATGCTAAATACAACAAGCAGCACAAACAAAAAATAGAAGAAGCTTCTACTAATAGAATGGTTGAAAAGTATTGGGTTCACAGAAACATTTCAGTATTGCAATCCAATACAACAAAAGTTTATATAATCAAATAGTGTAACTAAGACAAGAATTGATAAAATATAAGCAGCTGACTACTTGAAATTAGAAAGAGAAAACAGTAACATTAAGAAGATGAAGATTATAACAAATAGTAACTATAATTTAGTATAGGCAAAGATCGGCCTAGGCTCAGTTATAACAAATAGTAATTATAATTTAGTATAGGCAAAAATTGGTCTAGGCTCAGTTCTAAAATTTCTACAAAAAACAAAAAGAATAGAAGAAGCATCTAGGCAAAGAATTTTTCTATACAAAGAAGCAACAGAGAAGATATAGGAAGAATATAAAACAGCATTAGAGAAAATGTTACAAGCAAGACTTGAATTTAACATCTAAAACAAAAAACATAAAAAGAAAATAATAAGAGAAGAGCCAAAAGTAGAAGAAGAAATAAATAAAGAATGTAAAGTAATTGAGAAGTCAATTTTGAAAGCAGCTTCTAAACACATATCCTCTAAGATGGTAAAGTATAGACCAGAAGAAATAGAAAAACATATAGATAGACTTCTCTTTTCAAAGACATTAAGAACCTAAAAAGAATAACTTGATAAGCAGCAAAAGATGTAAACCAGAAGTTAGATGAAATTGATAAGCTGCTAACAAATATTCAAATTAATTTAATTAATAAAAGAAATAAAACAACAGTACCACAAATAAAGGAAAGCTGGACAGCAAAATAAATTAAGAAAATGAAAGGTTGGATAAAAACACTAGTCAAAAACTTAAAGAAGAAGAGAGAAGAAGAATTGAATGAAACATTATTAATAATATAGAAAGGAGATACAGCTTAATTTGCAAAAAAGATAAGCTTATATTAAATAGCATTTTGAAAAGACCTTGAAGAAAGATAGTTATCAACAAAGTTATAAAAGAAGATAGCACAAATACTCAAGAAACACTAATAACAGAACTAAACCAAATCAAAGAAGAAGCAAATAGTCATTTCAAGAATTAGTTCAAAAAAAGAAAGCATCTTTTCGAGCAGCTTTCTGAAGACTGGAAAAAAGAATACAAGACTAAGACATGGATTATAGAATAATAATACAATAAAATACTAGAATCAATTCAGGAAATAGAATAGGAAGAATGCCTAAAGGTAGCACAAAAAGATACTGCTCCAGAAGTATCAAGTATCAGCTATACTATGATACAAAAGGCAGGGCTAAAAGTAACAAACAAATTCATAAGTCTGCTAAATAAGGTCCTAAAAAGTAATACCTTTTCAAAAAGATAGAAAATAGACCAAATCTTTCCAATACCAAAAATCAAAGAATAAGAGCTCTTTCTGGCAAATACCAGACCAATAATACTATTAGAAACATTTCAAAAAAGTCTAGTACATATAGTACAAAAAAGGCTAAGTAAAGTGCTTATAAGCATCAAATTCTGCAAGAATACAACTTTGCAGGATTGTCAGGTGAAAGCACAGAAGCCCCAATACATGTGTTAAGCAACATATTAGAAAAAGCCAAAGAAGAAGAAAAAGAGTATTGGCTGCTCTTGCAAGACATCAAAAAAGCCTTTGACTCAGTTTCTTTAGAAAGCATTAAAAGAGTACTTAAAAGAATAAGGATTTCAAAAGATGTTTTAAGATTTATACTAGAAATCTATAGCAAAAGAAAGATTCAAGTACTTATCAGATTTAGACTAACAGAAGGCTTTGAAGCAGAAGATAGAATCAACCAAAGAGAAGTAATATCTTCTCTTATATGGAGAATAATTTACAACTCTCTACTTTGTAGAATACAAAATCTAAGGAAAGGCTACAATATGATTATCCAAGAGCTACAAAAAGAAATAAAACAGAATAGAAATACAAAAGATTTGAATATAAGCTGTTTAGCTTTTGCAGATGACACAATATTTATAGCTGATTTACAACACAATATACAAAAGATACTAGCCAAAGCAAATGAATTCTACTACTTAAATGATATAGATATAAATTCCAAAAAATCAGAGCTAATAGTAGTAAATACAAAAAAAGAGAATGCACAGAAGTCTATAAGACTAGAAAGACAAAGAACAAAAGTGAAAGCTCTAGATAAAGAAAAAACAGCACAGTTTTTAGAGGTCTGAATTACAGCTCAGAACATATATAAACAATGCATATGCAAGCTCAAAAAAGAGATATATACCTTTACAAGTATTGTCAGAAACAAAAGAATATCAATTGGACAAATAAAATATCTAAACAACAAAGTGCTACTGCTATAATTAGAGTACAGAGCAAATATATGCTTACTGGAAAAAAGAATATATAATAAAATCCATCAGCCAGTTCTTAAATTAGCAAGTAAAAAGCTGAATTAGCATCAACAACAGTAAACAGCATAGCAAATCATAAAGAACCATTAGGCTTTAAAAGTTTTTTGCAAAAACATACTGAATATATGCTCACAAAATAGTTAATTAAAATTAATAATAAGAGAATCTTGGAATAATCAACATTAGTAAGAATCCAAAAAGTGCAACAAGACCTGTGCAGCTCAAAACCAATATGGTTTTTAAAAACAGCTATTTTGAAGATAAGCAATTTTAAATACAACCTTAATGCAAGAATATTAAAATTGGCAAAAGAGCTAAATATAGAGATTAGAACAGAATACATCTTCGAGGATTGATAGCTATGCCAATAGCTAGATAAAAACTCAAAAATGATTATAGAACTATTTCAAGAGTATAGAAAGATCAAAAACTGGGAGAAACTAAGAAGTATTGGATTGTGGCATATAGAGCAACTTTTGAACTTAAAAAGTAGAAAACTATTAACATGGCAACAAATCAAAAAACTTACAGGTCAAAAAGCAAGTGAAGAAAAGCCAATTGGTTTAAAGAATTAGAAAGCATCTTAATGGTAGATAGCCAACAAAACTTGTAAAAGAAAGCTTTTAAACACAGAACCTGAACTACAAGCTCTAACATCTCACTTAGAAACAATCTTATTTAAAAGAAATAAGTATGAAAGGGTGTATATTAATGAAGATAAAAAGAACCAACCAACCTTAGGAAGAGTAGTAAAAAAAGGACCCCATGTTACAGAGGTTATGTGCTATGAAATTGACAAGCAAAGCAGCCTTTAAATAAAAAGAAAAAAACCAAACCAAGAAGAACAAAAGAAACAAAATAAGAGAGTTAAAAAAGTCAAAACAGAAAAACTAACAGATATTACTCAGTAGATCAATTGCACAAATGGAGAAGCCATTTTGTTACTAGAAGCAGAATGCTTTATGAGCAGAAATAAGAAGCAGTTATTAATTAAAAAGAAGCTAAGATTAATGCAAGAAAAAGAAAATAACCTTAGTATAGTAATAGAAAGCCTAAGTACAATTTTAATAAATAGAACTATAAGGAACTATGAAAAGAAAAATAAGCTAAAGATGACACTATTAGAGAATTAAAAAGAAGATAAAATAGTTTTCTATACTGATGGGTTCTGCAGAATAGTAAATAATAGAAAGGTATTAGGTTACAAAATAGTACAGATAGATAAAAAGGGAAGGGTTGTAAGAGATACCAAAGGAAGAATTTAGAATTGGATTTTATTCATGAGACCTGAACTTATGGCAATGCTAGAGGCCTTTTTAATGACATCTCCTAAATATAAAATAGTAATTAGACCTGACAGCAGCATAGCATTAACATTAGTGAAAAAGATACTTAGTACAGTAAGAATAAGAGAATAGATAAAAATAAGTAATATGACAATTTTAAGTACAATAAGAGAAGTAGTAATAAAAAAAAAAATAAAGCTAGTTTTAGAAAAAATAAAAGTCTATTCAGAAGACAGATGGAATGATAGAGCAGACAAAAATATGAAGAAAGAAGTAAAATTAGTGTGCAATAGAGATAAACAAAGTGATGACTAGGAACATAACCCTTCAGCTATTATAGAGAGAATTAGAGATAGAATGTTCTCTGAGGGAACTAATTAAAAGTATACTAACAACAGCTGCTAGAACTAAGTAAACCTTTAAACAAGAAGTGCATGATGAGATACACCTAAAGTGAATTAGCCAAAAGAACTGGAATATATTCTACACACTAATGAAAAGGCATAGCAAACTACAAGAACATAGCAAAAAAGAAAATAGTAAATAGAGTTTCTGAATAAAATGTATTAATAATTTGCTTTTCTCTTTAGCAAAAGAAAATTATACAGTTCAAAGCTATATCAAAATATTTAGTACTATAAGTGCTTACATACAGAGGAGACAGCAGAGCACTTAATTATATGTCCTTATGATAGAAAAGCCTGATTAAAGAAAAAAAAAATTCTTAGCAAAATATAGAATGAACTAAAAGATAAAAAGAGACCACTAATAAGTAAGAAACTTCTTGTAAAGACATTAATGCTAAGTTACAAAGAAGAGTTTAAAAGAAGACATGTAGAAATGGCAAGAGGACTTTTGGTAGATGATGTAATATTCTTACTTAAAAAAGAAGGTGTATTAAGCACTAAAGCCAAGAAAGCAGCAACTATGTTCCTCAATAAGTGGTTAAAGTTCTTTCAAAAAAGAATCTAAAAAAAATGATGTATCATAGTCAATGAATAGAAAAAGAAAATTAGTATTACTCGAGAAATAAAAAGACAGTACAATATAAAGAAAGAAAAGAAGAGAGATAAAAGTAAAAGTAAAAAAAAAAAGCAATAAAACAAAAGCTTAGAGAAGATACCTATTAAGAAAGATATACTAAATAGTAAAAAAAATATAAAGAAGAATTGAACAGAGATTCTAAGTATTGCAAATATAGAAGTTTATAGTTGAGTACAAAAAGGTATCCATGTAAATTGAAATACAGTTTAAAAGATAGTTGTTGACAGGCAGCAAATCTTAACTATAAAGCTAAGAATATCTTTTTTGTTAAGAAAAAAAACTTAGTAAGATAAAGTTTGCTATAGCAGATCACACTTTAGTATCACTAGGACAGCTGAGTAGGTTACTCTTTAGTATAAGTACTTAAATAGGTAAACTTTGTAAAATATAAGAAATTTATTATAAAATTACAAAGAATTCAATAAAGTAGTAGCAGGACTGCCAAACTAATAAAAAAAAAGTTAGTAATTATAAATTTTTTTAAAATTTAAAAATTTTATTTATATTTATATATATAAAATAAATCTCTTAAAATATATTTTATATTTATATTATTTAAAAATATATTAATTATTAATTTTATTTTATTTTTTTTAATATTAAAGTCCCTGCCTTTGAGGATCGATGTTTTTATTCATGTATTTAAACATAAATGCCTCCAAAGACTTACATATATAGGAGGTTACAACTAGCCACACATGTACTTTTGGTGCCTAATTTAAGTAGTTTGCTTATACATTACTATACAAATTCTATACTAGGTGCCATACCTGTAAGCCAACTATGGGTCTTGCCTATTTAAACTCTCTGTATATGTAATCTGACTTGTGATTACAAAGACATCTTCTGGTCTACACCTATCCAAAGTACTGAATGCTTTTAAGACCCTTAGGACTAGTTTATTCTCAACAAAAAACTTACTAAAATCTTTCATGTTTTATATACAGCTGATTTAGTTTTATGCAATATGCTATAATCATCTAACACTTGCAGTTACAAAGGTTACTTGTTTAACTGCTATATTACAGTATTTCTAATCTTGTAAAATCCACTAGAACCTTAGTACCTATTGTAATAACATCTTTTCTATCATTCTCTACTAACAGCTACTCAGAACTAACAGAACTCTCTTGACTTTCAATCCAGATAGCCTAGTATGGTATACTTATATATTTTTTTCTCTGGTGATTCTGGCAGTCTTGTTGGTTATATGCTTCTCTACACATCTTGATATTTGCTTTATTCACCTATCTCTTTGAGGATGTTTCATGAACTTCTATTAGTCTGACTGTACCATCAAAAGTTTATGCTACCTTTTTACTTAAGAATTTCCAAGTAGACTTGTGACTCTTTGGTTTTTTAGTTTACTGTACCTGGTGGTCTTATTGTAAGTTTACACTGAAATCTTATATAACACTAGTTATTAACATTCCTTTATATATGTGTAACATTACACTTGGCATAGATGTCCTGAGCTCCCATTTAAGATGGTGTGACTTAAGGTTACAGATACACAAATCAACTCAATATCAAGAGACAGTTTGCTATAATACAGATTAATTTTTAAAATTTATTGTAGGTAGGATTTAAACCTTAGACCTATCACTTAGAGGATGACAACCTAACTACTACACTAGGATCATCATTCTAATAATTATTAATTTTATAAACTTGCTATATAGATATATTTTATATAAAAAATCACTATATTTTTTATATTTACAAGTACTTATTTATAAATTATTCTAATAAATTTTTTTTTAAATTTTAAAAAAAATTTATTTTATATGTAAAATAATATAAAAAACATTTTTACTAAATAGACAAAATATAGATTGCATAATAAAAAAAAGTTATAAATTAAAAACTAAATAATTTAATATTTTTTATAAATTTGTAAATTAATAAGAAAAAATATTTAATTAAAATATAATAAATTTATTTTTAAACTTTAATATTATTGTACAGTTCAGAAAATTAATATATTTGGATATTGCCAATTGTACCTTATTTAGTAGTAATCATCTGTCAGATTGTTCTAGATTTTTTTCTAGATTATTTTACATGCAATAATAATTGGCTAATAAAATTTAAATATTTAAATTAGTCTTATAGAAATTATTAGCTATAGTAAAACTTCTATGTACATATATATCACTTATATACTCAAATTCAGCTCAAATACATATATGGACTGCTGTCAATAGAAATCAAGCAGATCTACATTTGAAAAAAAATCAATGCCTTAACTTTCATAGCTCATATGTTAATGAATTTTAAAGTTATCTTAATGATTTAATATTCAAAAGAAAGCTTACAATTTATGCTTTTTTTTAAATATTAAATTACCAAGATAGCTTTAAATTCATCAATATATGGGCTGTGAAAGTTAAGGCATTGATTTTTTTTCAAATGTAGATCTGCTTGATTTTTATTGATGGCAGCCCATATGACTTTTAGAAATGCACTTTTTATATGTATGTGTTAAAGCACAATCTCAAGAATATGTATTTATAGAGGCTTTACTGTATTTGATATAAAATAATATTAACATTACAATGTATTTGTGAAATTAAGGAAATTAAACAGATATAGAATATAGAAAGATAGTTTAAACATTATGTATATACAGATTCAGTCGACCTTCTCAGAATCGGACAGGTTTTGTATCAGTTTATTGAATTTAAAAACATAACAAACTATATAACAGAAATGAACTTGGTAGACTAATTTTTTATCAAATTTGACAGGTTATAGGATCAGTTTTGAAAGCATCGGCTGTATTAGATTATGTAATAAGAACAGACTTGGCAGACTAAGTTTTATTATCAGTTTTAAGAAGATCAACTATATAATTAAGAATTAGATTGTTGTAATTGAACACAAGAAAATGCAAATAATTTATTGCAATAAAATACAGAAATATAAAACAATAAAAAAAAAAAAAAGCAGATTGCCTAAAAATATTATGCACAACAAACAACAAATTTTGAAATAAATGAATATTTTACTCTTTTCAACTTAAATTCTAGTATGATAACAATATTCGACTGTATATATTATTAGCATGATCTATCTTTGCATACTTTTGATGATATTTGAGCACCTTACATTTACTTTAGTTAACTTAAATTTCATTTGGATAGTAATAGCCAAGACTGAATATTTTATTAACATTATTCATCTTAGCCAATTTTCAATAATGCATGAATGCTTGTATTCATTCTTGTTAATCTTGTATATGCCTTATATATGCTGAAAAATAAATAAAAATTGAAACCTATTTTATTCTTTAATAACAAATGAGTAAAATAATAACCTACCATTCACTTCTCTTTTCATTTAATTAAAGCTATTAATTGTAATTTGATGCACTTGAAGACATTTCATAGACAAAGTTAATTTCAGAATAGTTGTGTGCAGCCACAAAATATCTTCATACTTAAAGCTCAAATAATAGGTTTTTTTTCATTCCTGACATTCATTTTTTAAAAAAAAAAAATCTCAAACAAGCAATTATAAAGTCAAATCAATATATTTTTTTAGCAAGTTCTGATCAACTCAACAATGATTATTTTACATTATAGTAAGACTTTTGTATGATTGGCCATTTAAATTAATTTAATTTTACATTATTTATAGTTTAAAGTACTTTTTTTAAAAAAAATAAAACTATAAAAAAAAAAAAAGTATATAGAAAGTTTTATCAAGGTTGTAGGACTTTATTATTAAAATAATTAAAATCCTTTTTTGATTTAAAAAAGTTAACATGATAATAACCCAATTCTTTCTATAAGAATTTGCTATTACAACTCTAATACTGTAATAAAAATTTCTATATACTTTTTTTTGTTTATTTTTCATAATTTTATTTTTTTAAAAAGTACTTTAAACTGTATAAATAATGTGAAATTAAATTGATTTAAACAGTCAATCCTATGAAAGTCTTCTCATGACATTTTATAGATGATTAATTTAGACAAGTTTACTTCATAGACAGTATATTTCACTGGTAGCTCATTTCACAAACAAAGAAATTTTAGGCAAAAAAAACTTGACTGTGAAATGAGCTATTGGTGAAATATGCTGCCTACAAAATAAAATTGTCTGAAAACAAGTTTACTAATGAAATGTGTGTCAGTAAAATATGGTGTCTTTGAAGTTTTTGAAGTGATTGTCAGTGAACTAATATAGAGCTTTTTTTAATAATACTACTGTACTATAAAATAATAATACCTAAACTAGTGAATATTTTGCTCCTATTTTCACCAAAATGCATTTAGAATATGTTAAGTTAATCTTAAGTATAAGAAAATGGACATACATCTTAATAAGCATCAGATACAGAAAAGACATCAATATGAGATGATCAGGATTTAAGACATAGAAAATCATATGATTTGGCTATGAATTTCTCAATAAGATAAGATTCATTTCATTATACTATAAAAATACAGAACCCAAATAATTAACATTTTATAATTCAATATTATATTTATAAACAGATTCTTTTAGATTAAAAAATAATAAAATAATAACTTATCTTCTATGTTTGAAAATACTTAAGAACTCAAAAAGATCATAGCACTATGCATTAGTTCGATAATAGGTAAAAAAAATAATAATATAATTAGTATTATGAATCAGGACAAAAACTGTAATTGATTAGTTAATTGAAAATTTTTTAAAAATCGATTATGAATTGATTATTGCTAACTAATTAATTAATTGATTAATTAATTAATCAATTAGTTGATTAATTGATTAGTTGTTAGTTGATCTAATAAATCTTATTAAAAAGCTAATTAATGTAAAGCAACTAATCAATTAATTAACTAATTGATTAATTAGTTAATCGATTAATAGTTGAGTCAAAATTATTAAATAATCAATTAGTTGTCAATTCAGCCAACTAAACAGTTAATTGATTTTTGATTCATATAATTAAAAAATTCACAATAATAATAAAAATTTAATAACAATCAAATATGTAAATAGAATTAGTTTTGAACTGCATCATAAATAATATATATTAAAAATAGTTAGTTAAATAAAGTATAGCATATGTTATTAAGAAAAAAATTACTTTTGCAGATTTGCTCCTGAATTTTCTAAACAATCTTGGTCATTATCCAAATCTAATAGGACTTTCACTTCTTGTAGTATATCTAATAATTCATTTTTCCTTTTTAACTTTAGTCCTAAATATTTTTTTTTGGGTACTTTCACCAAGCTGTTCAAAAAAAGTTTTAATCTTTATCATAATTTCTGATATAGTTATATTTTCTTCATTACTTTGATCTTTTGTCTCCTGTTTTGTAATAGGTATCAGTTTAAATAATAAAAGAATGCTTTTATTAATAAATATATCAATAATAAAACTTTGTTGAGCTAGTGTAGCAAGAGATATAAAATTTGTTAAATTTTCATTCAATTTATATTCTCCATCCAGACTTCAACAAACAGATCTTAAATTAGATAAATCTACAAATTTGAGACTTTGTAAAAGGGTTCAAAATCTTTGGCACTCCATCATTGATTCTGGATGAGTCCTTAGTCCTGAGAATTGATCACTATTATACTCAATTACTTTAAATAAGTTCTTCTTAAGCTAATATTTGTTATGTTAAAGACATAAATTATAATACTGTAGTTAATTAGAATTAGCATAGAATTTATCTTAAAAAATTTTTGCAGTTGCATGCTGCAATTTTCTAATAATGGTCTTGTGGAATAGAAGGTATCAAAAATTTTAAGGTCTTGTGTACCTTCTTAATAATCACATCTAGGCCTTGATGTAGCTTATAATAACCTAACCAAAAGACAACACAATGTTTCTTTATGATATCACATATATTTGGATGAAGTTTCATTAATTGAACTTCATTAGCAGCTTCTATAAGGCAATAAATAGGGTAATGTCTTGCAGATCACACAGAGAAAAACACACTTATAGCCATTCTTTTTAAAATTAAATTGTTTGTTCTTATGACCTTTCGATAATTAATTATTGCTTGAAGGTATAAGATTGTCTATTATTATTACCAATACCAAAAAAAAAAAATTAATATATCATTAACTAACTTTTATAAAAATAAAGACCAATAACAGACTTGCTCATATTTTATTAAGTAAAGCAAATCTTGCTGTTCTTTAACCCATACAAGATATCTTTTAACTGTTAGAATAGAATATCTTTTTATATATAGCTATAAAAGCTTCATAGCCATTGCTTGACAGTATATAGTACAAATAAAATTGTAGGATTTATGATGATTGGTGCATTATTTGAAATAAGTAAGCTGACTTTCAGTCTGATAACTCTGGCATATTACATATTGTTTTAGATTAATTTCTCTATATATTTAAAAAAATAATAATAAGAATAAAATAATAAAAATGCAAAGGAAAAAACTAAAGAATGAGGTTCTATAGCCTAGTAGTCTAGGCACTCCTCCTTTTACAGACAAGGTTGATGATTCAATTCTAGCTGGAGGCAAAACTCTGTAATCTATAGAAGCAAATAAATGTATGCAAAGCCCTGTGGCTAAGTCTATATAATTAGAAGATCAGTGTATAAGGAAGTTCCTAAAAAAAAGTTTTTTGATATGGAGAGTTGGTGCTTGATGCAAGAGATGTGGTGAATATACCAGAAATGAAGAGAAGGTGCACTAGCAGGTGATATAATAAACATAAAAAAAAGCTATGAAAAAGGAATGGACTTATTAAAATTTGAACACTTCTGGCATTAAAACTAGTTTAGTAGATATAAGATATACTAAATTGGATCTAAGTAGTAATCTTGGTACCAGCTTAGTAAGCTTGCATCGAGGGTGAATCAAGAGCTATGGATACTTAGTAACATCAAATAAGGTGGTACCTTGATATAAATAGTAACCAGGTAGCCCTAATCTGATATGTTCCATAATGGTAATATAGATGTTGTATATATATACAATAGTGTTGAAAATCAAAGATTTTAAACAAAAAACTTACAAGTAAGTTCCAGATATAACAATTAGCAGGTAATTTGTGGGCAGAACCTTTAAATAAACAATAACTAAAGTTGTATATATGGCTAATGTAGCCTCATTAATAGACTTTGTATATAGAATATAATTATAAGTTACTTAAATAAAGACATACAAACAAGATTGCTACTTTAAAAGAAAAAAAAAACTTAAATATTTAAATAATTTACCAGTTCAGTTTTACAAATGCATGAAGCATATTTATTTTTTCATGCAGTTGCTCTAGTATAAGAACCAACCAAGAAACCTTTTCTTTTAACTTAGTATCTAAATAGTATAAGACATCATTACAAGTTACTACCACCCATTTACGAGTTTCATTCTTAATACTAAATATTTTTTCTATATGTAACAAAATTTTTTTGTATTTGCAATCGAGTTAGAGTTAACATTAATTGGATCAAAAATATAAATATTAGAAGTATTGACTCCTTAATTAGTAACTTGTTAATTAAGACTGATATTAGAAACAGATGTAGCATTTTGTTCTTCATTAATTTTATAATGTTTGAAAATTAAAGGATTAGTTAATTGAACAGTTAAATTATTTACAATTTCTGTTACTTTCTCTTTTTGAATTTCAGCCAATATTGGTAGTTGCATTTTGCAATTCAATATTTTTTTTTTGATTTTTAATGTTTTGCATATTGCAACTGGAATATGTTTTCATCTTGGCAGTATTGGTTGAAGTAAATGCTACAAGAGAATAGATAGAATTAGTAGATAATAAATTTTCTTTAATTAATAATTGTAAAACTTTAGCAAGATGAAAGTATAACTTCTCATTAATAACTTCTTGCATCTGAACATTGACACTAAAAAGCTTATCTAATTGTAACCTATTAAGAAAATTGTACAACCAAGATGAATTAGTATGCTAAATATTATTTTTCAATAATATTAAAAGCAACAAAACTGGTTACAATATGGTAAGTAACTATATTGAATCCTCAGTCTAGATAATTTTTCTGTTCTATTTGCTTATTGTTAAATATAAGAAATAAAAGATCCTCAGATAATGGTTCCTCTTTTTTTGATAATTCATCTTGCCACTTTAGAAATCAACTATAGCTTCTACAATTTTTTATGTGATTATTTATATTAATAACCAACTTTAATCATGCAACTGTATATTTAATAGCTAAAGTGACAAGATGAATTTTTAATACATATTTTTTATGCTAAGCTCTGTATATTAAATCAACAGCAACAGTAGCTTTGAAAAACTTTTCAGAACTTAAGTTATTAATAGCATAATTATTTTGAACCAAAGTCTCAACAAACTTAACAACAACTTTATTACAGCTATTGAGCTATTCTTGCGAATTATAAACTATAAGATTATTTAAAGAAAACCTGTTACTATTTTGAATTAATAATCTAAATCAGTTAATAATAACATATATTCTGCTTTAGCAATTTCAATAATTGCATCAATACATTTTTGCTAACTAGCAAACCTCAAATTTCACTGCTCAGTAAAAATGTTATTACTTTTTAATTTATTTTTATACAAATCTCACATTACAATCATATTTTTACAGAACATCTGTAATTGCTTTTTTAATTCTTTCAATTTATTTTTTTGACCTTCAATATACCGATTTATTTATTTAACTTAACTGTTGAGATTTATTATTAATTGTGACATTTGCTAATTTTCTTGTTGAGTAACTTCTAGAAGCCTTTTAGTTCTTTCAAGTTCAATTGCTAGATCATCTTTATTTTTAAGTCAAAACCCTTTGCCTTCTTGAGAAGAACCTAAGAAACCTACAAAAGACTTATAAAATTGAGGATTAACAAAAAGTTAATTATAATAGATCTTACAAATTGTATATTTTTTCAAAGAGTAGGAAAGGTTAGAAAGTTCAGAGAAATAATTATAATAATATTGAAGTTATTCAGAGGTTTTTGGATCTATTACACCTCACTATTTTTGACATTCTTTTATTCTACAAGGACTTAGCCCAATTTCATTATAGTTTTTAACAAGACTTGCAAAAATACATATTTGTTCTTCCATTCTTGAGTTCTAGTAACAGAATAATATGAAAACCACTTAATACACTAGCAAAAATACATTTTTTTTCTTTTTTTTTTACTTCAGTATACAAGAGTGATTATAAATTTATAGTCTCATCTACCTTTTTGAAAATGGCTTTCTATGTGAGATTACTTGGGATTGTCAAAATTTATCACTTTTTTATCTATTTGTATATTGTTTAGTAACAATAAATATATAAAATATTGTAAAACATTTAGCCTAAATATGAGTGTAAAAAGAAAGCATAACTGCCAATCAAATGCATAAATTTGTTTATAGATCATTCTAGAAGCTGATTTTCAAATATGGTAATTTCTCAGACTATAGTATATATAATCCTAAAAGTATAGTTTAAAATAACAGTCATTGGATTTAATATTATTAATAAGCTTTTTAATTTATTTTATAAAATATGATGTATCAGAAGTAATGATATGACCTATATTAACTAATTGATTATATATTTTAAATTATTATAAAGTTTTAGTTAAAAGATATATATTTATAGAATTTAAGCTTTGCTTATATCTTAAAACAGGATTTAGTTATATTTTTTAATATAATTAGCATTTTTAAGTAAGTTGTTAAGTATCTAAATTAAGTTGTTAATTGAGTTACCAGAAAGTATTATATAGTTATATAAATTAAAAATTTAATATTTGGGGTTGGGCCCTATAGCTTAACGGTAAAGCTGCTAACCCCCCACAGACTAGGTCAACGGTTCAAGTCGGGCTGGAG
>CAJVQA010004678.1:0-17224 GCA_910591915.1 Cetraspora pellucida
CCACGCATATTGATTGTCTTCAAAGCTTCTTTCTTCATTTCGTTTGCCTTCTCTTTTTTTTTTTTTTTTTTTAATTTTCATATTCATTATTATAAGCTTTGATTTGAATCCATTTATTTCAATATTATTTGTCTTAAAAAACTTCTCTGCAATGCTCAGAATACTTAGCATTTGCTCTTTGCTGTTTGCAATTCATGTTGTGTCATCTGTATATGCAATTGCTGCTTGTCTATATCTTGTGATATTGTTGCTATGTACTCTTTCTGCTATTTCTTGTTCTACTATGTAACTTAGTGATTTATCTTCTTGTATTCTTTCTAACAATAGGTCATAAAAAAGATGTCAGATTAGCAGTAAAATCACCTCTTCTTGATCTATTTCATCTTCTGCTGTTATCTCTTCTGTTAAGCCATAAGCTGTAATAACTCTGAGTTTCTGTTTACAGAGGATGTTGCTTATATATTCACTTGTTTTTTGTAGTATTTTTACTCTTTTTAATGCCCACTCTAGGCTTTCTAGTGAAACTGAGTCAAATGCCTTTTTTATGTCTTGCAATAGTATTTACACTTCTTTATTTTTCTCTTGTGCCTTCTTTATTATCATATTTAGTATATGTATAGGTTGCTCTGTGAAGTTGCTCAGAAGACTTGCAAAGTTTGGACCTTTAAGTATATTTTTCTCTGTAAACACTTTAGCTAGTCTTCTTGTTATTATTTTTGTAACAACTTTTCTGAAGGTTTCAATTAGTGCTATTGGTCTAATGTTGTTTAAACAATATTCCTAATCTGTATTTTTCGGAATTGGATATATTTGTGCTATTTTCCACTTTTTTAGTATATTTCCTCTTTTAATAATCAGATTCACAAATGCTCTAAATACCTTTTGCAATTTCTTTTCTGCTTATTTTATTAATATGTAGCTTATGCCTAAAATTCCTGAAGCTGTATTTGCCTTGAGCTTTTTTAGTACATCTTTTCATTCTTTTTCTTTTATTTTTTTTTCTAATGTTTTGTATCATGTCTCATTAATTCATTCTTTCAGCTTATATATTTCTTTCTATTCTTTTGTTATTTCTTCTAGTTTGGTTTTCTTTTTTTTAAATTGGTTTTTGTAATATGCTGCCAAACCACTTAGGACTGCATTTGGCTCTGATACTAGGTTCATTTTTTCTTTATCTTGTGTTATGAATCTGTTGAGAACAATCTTCTTATATGGTCTGTTTAATAGGCTGCAAATCATTTGTCCTTGATCAGTTTTAATCATTTCATATCTTCTGTTTATATTTTCTTCTATTTGTTTTCTCTGTGCTTGTTTTCATTCTTCTTTTCTTGTCTCTCTGATTATTCTTTGCTAACTTTTAATATCATTTATTTATGCCTCTGACCATTGTCTGTTTAGTTTTGGCAATGTTATTCCTAGCTTCTTTTCTATGTTTTTAAGTTTATTGTTCATTTTGATTCTTTTTTCCTCTTTTATATCTTAATTCTTTCTACTCTTTGCTTTCTTAATTATTTGTTGAAGTTCAATAATGTGTTTGCATTGTTTTGTCTTTTTCTGGTTTTGTTTTCTGTTCACTTTTGTGTCAAATATTTTCTTTCTTAGAATTTGCCTATTTGCTACTTCAATTATGGCCTCTTTTATTGCATCTTACATTTGGTCAAGCCTATCTGTATTATAATCTATTTTTGCTTCATTGTCTTCTATTTAACTTAGTATTTTTTTCTCTTCTAGCTGATTTTGCAGCTTTCTTGTATACTTTTTTCAGTTTTCTTGTTTTGCCTTATTATATAGGTATATTGTTCTTGTTTGGTTTTTCTGTTTAATTTCTGCCTTGCTGCATTTTGCAATTACATGTTCTATTCATATTTCTGCTGTTATTATTTTGTGATCACTGTCTGTTAGGCCTTTTGCTTCTTTTATGTTCACTTTCTGTAAACCTGTTGCAAATGCTTCTAATAGCCAAATGTAATCAATTCTTGTTGCAGCCTCCTGATTTAATCATGTGTATGCTTTTTTTGCTGGATGCATGTTTCTAAATAAGTCTACAAAGTTCTGTCTTTTGAGCCAACTGAATATTAGTAGTTTTTTGTAGCTTAATGTTTGTGGATATTGTCTATCTAATACATTGTCTACTGTATGATTGAAGTTACCTAATATAACTATTTCTGTGCATCTTTTTTTGTTTGTTACTACCTTTACAATTCTTTGCTGAATTTTCTTGCTAATCGATTTGTTATTTGATAGAATATATACTTCTAATACCACTAGTTCTAGTTGTTTAAAATATAATCTTACCTTTAGCAAGTATTTGCTAATTCTATTAACTGCTCCTACATGCTTTTCTCATCTTTTATCTATTAATATTCCTATGCCTAATCCTTTTTTCTTGTCTATTACTATGCTAGTCTAATAACCCTTGTACTGTGTGCTGCAATTATACAGTAAAAACTTTCCTTCTTTTTCTGTGATATTTGTTTCTGTTATTCCTACTATTGTAAAATCTTTTTCTCTTGCCCAACCTATAAGGTTTTCTATCTTCCAACTTCTGGTTTTCAATTCATTAATATTGTAATATGCAATTTTGATTTTTTTTCTTCTTTGCTTTCATTTTTCTTTTAAATATTTATATTATATTTCTATATCTACTTTCTTTTTTTTCTCTTTTTTCTTTGTTTCTCTTTTGTAGCCAGAAGATGTTTCCATATTGCTTCTTTCAAAGTTTCTCCTTTCTTCATGCACAAATTCTTCAATCTCCTAGTCTATACTTATTAGTTTAACTAGGACACCCTTAGGAGTGATCGGCCAGATTTCTCTCTGTTGTATCTCTTATGTTCTCTAATCTCGCAAGTCTTTTTAGAATTCACTTTAGAATGTTACTTGTATTTGAGATTTCTTCTTATGCTTAAGACTTTGTTTCAGCTATTTTCCTTCTGTAAAGTCTGTTTTTTCTTTTAAATAAGTTTGATTGTTTTGATTCATTTTTTACAAATAGATCTTATATATTATCTTTACTTGTTGTTATTCAATCTTCTACTTTTTGGTATTGTCCTCTTCTTTTCTTGTTTAAGCTTGGCCCATGTTCTTGTTCTTTTCTCTTATTAATGTTTTCTTCTGTATCAAGAACTTGGCTGAATCTTTTCTAGCTTCTTTCTTTTCTTTGTTTAAAGCTTTCTTTTCAGTTTGTTTTTTCTGTTTCTTTTTTTATTCAATGGAGCCAAAAATTGTTAAACATGAATGGTTTTGATTGGGCTGATTTCATATTTTCTTCTGATGCAAACATGATTGTTGCAGTTCTTCTTTGATTTCTATTTCTATTTAGAGATATATAAACTGATTTAACTTTTTTGTTTCTTAAGCTTTGTAATAGTAGAACTTCTAAGGCACTTCTTAGTAATTCTGTTAATTTTGTTGTATACTTTCTCTTGCTTCATAGTTCTCTATTTTTTTAGTTACTCATACTAATTTGTTATTGTTTACTGGTATAGCCCATGATATGTCTTTATGTATTTTTTCTGTTTGTACTATTGCCAAAGCCTTATACTTGGACCTTTTGATTCTTATTACATAGGCTTTCTGAAATCTTCTGCAGATATATTTTACTTCTCTTTTGTTTATATTTATTGACAAGTTCCAGATTGTTAGGTATTTTGCATTCTCTAATTCTTCACTTGTTCTATATTGAATTTTATTCATCTTTGTTACATTCTTCTTTCACTTGAGTTCTTCTTTTTTAGTTCTTGCTTTATTGTTTCTTCTCTTCTGATGTCTCTTATTATATTGTATTTGTTTTCTTTCACTACCTTTCTCTTTCTCTTCTGGTATCATTTTATATCGGTCACTCTTCTTTTTGCTAATTCTTTGTATTGTTTCTCTTCTGCCATACTCGCAATCAAAATCTACTTTTACTTATAGATTACCTTTTTTGAAGATTTCTCTAATATCTTTAACATATATATTGTTTTTTGATAACTATTTGATAAACTTTGTTTGCTTTTCTTTTGTCTTTCTAGGCACATTGTGTACTGGTATGTTAGCAAGTAGACTGTTATTTTAGTTACAGCCTCTCCTTCTTAGAGCATATATGCTTTTTTCTAGAGGTTCTTCAACTATGTCAATTTCTCTTTTGATTTCTATTTCAGTATCTTTTTGATCTTAGTCTTCTCTTTGTTCTTCTTCATTTCTTTTTTGTATAGACAGATTTTCATTTATCTGATTAATATTTGCTTGACTTACCTTTATACTTATTCTTTTTGTAAGTTTCAGTCTTGTCTTGCACTTTCTTTTTATCTGCCTCTTTGATTTTCATCTCTTTCTCTTGTTCTACTTCATGTAGTTCTTTTCGAATATGTGTTTCGATTAAGTGTTGTTGTATCTCTTTTTCTTTATTTTGCATTTGCCCCATTTTTAGCTTTATTATTATGATGTTTTTGTTCTGTTTGGTAATATTGATTTTTTTATCTGACTGTTCTTCTTTTGCCCTCTTAATTATTTCTTTAGTTATACATAGCAATGCAACCTCTACTGGGTCCTGTTCTGTTAGCATTGCTACAACTTTATCTTCTCTGTCCAGTGTTACATATCTGTTGTCTGCTTGGTTAAAAAACACTTTATTGTGTAGCTATTTGCTATCCAGTATGCTCTTTTGATATAGATTAACATTAGACTTTGTTTCAGAATTTGTGTATTGTTTATATTTAGTCTAATTCTTTGTATTTCCTGTTTGTTATTTGTTGTTCTGAAACTTTCTATGCTTTTGTCTATCACAATCCAAATTGGTCCTGTTTGTGCATCTGTTGATATACATGTTTGTTTGTTGTTTATTCACATGTTGCTGTAATCTACAGATCTATGTTTTTAGGTTTCAGAGAGTTCTTCAAAATTTCACTTTTCAAAGTGCTGACCAAGGCATTTTTCTCTTTATAGCTTTTACTAAACTATTTATTTCCTTCTTATTACTTTTGCTATATCTTCTTTGTAAACTTTATCTTTTTTCTTAGACCTATGAAGTTAGTTTAGACAGTCATATTTGATAAACTTCTAAATGTTTTTTCTACAAATTTTGTATATGAGTGATCAGTAGAAAGAGTGACTCAATCCTCTAAATTTTTTGTATATATATCTATTCTGTTGATCAATTTGAATAATATACTTGTAATTATGATTATAATAATATAACTAGTAGGTTATGGAATATTTGTATAATTGGTTATATAGAAGAATCTAAACTAGTAATAGGTAGTACAAACTCAAAATAAGATTTGTAATTGTATAAATTTGTAAAACTAAGAAGCTAAAACCTATTTAAGAAGACTCAAGTAAAAGGGTAATACAGATCTTTGATAGTATTATTATAAAAACTAGATTTAAAAAATGAATACTAATATAAAAAAATCAAATAAACAAGAATTTTAAGTAAAAAGTACTACTAATTAAACTACTAAAAGTTTTGAATTAAAGAAAAAATATTAATATAATAACTCTAATATATTAAAAACAGATTATAGTTTTTTTAGGCTATTTGGATTGAAAGTTTAATAATAAAAGTAAGGATATACTATAAATACTAGAAATATGTTGTAAAATTAGTATTAGAGTCTAAATAAACTTTGTAAAAGTAAATTCTGTTAACAAGAACTAAATATGAATAATTAGTTAGCAAAAAGGCCTTCTAAAACCTTATAATTAAGTAATGTATTCTGAAATATATAATGATTTAATAGATATAAAGAAAAAAAGATTAAGGTTAAATTAGATAATACTTAAGTGTATAAGAACTTGTATACTATCTATTAAGTATAATATAAAATCAAAATGTTTAATTAGATAATTTTTTAGCAAATTACATGTATAACAATTAATATAGAACTTGTAAATAGACTATTTAAATAGATAATCAAAAACTATATATATGGTTAGTTGTATATTTACTTTGTATAAGTTATGTAACTATAATTAAATTACAATAAAAACAGTAATTATCAATAATCAATAATCTTAGTAAAAACAAAAAAAAATATAATAATAACTAAAACAATTAATAAATATAAATAAGTAAATGAGAGGATGTAGCGACCTAGTGAAGTAGTCAGGTTGTCAACCCTTCAAGTAGTAGATTGGATGTTCAAATCCCATCAATGGCAAAAATTCGGATAATCACCTATGTAATATTTGTATTACAGCAACTATTACTAATGATTGGGTTAAGATACCTATAATGGCAGTTATACCAGCATGACTGGCAGGTCATGGGACATCCATGTAATGTTGAAGTTATATGAAAGAATGCAAACTGACAAATCAGGTAGTACAAACACTAGATAAATTCTTGTAGTCATATAAATCCATTAAAATTAGGTAACAAGAAGTTTATTTGGGAAGACCTGACTAGAGAGGTAACTGGATTTTCGATGACTCTACTGTAAAGACTAGCTTAGCGAAACAGATACCTAGGTCTAGTACTCAGTTCCAGTAACTGAATAGATAAGAACCTTTAGGTTGGAAGTCTCAGAGGTATCACCAACCAGGCCATCAGAACAAACTGAAGGAAAAGGATATCAGACCGATCAGATATACTGATAGACTGGTTGTAATTCTATATAGACTAACTTGATTGGGAGTTTGGTAAAAGAGTAGGGGAAAAGGCAAGGGTATACTAAAGTATCGAGGTTATGCTATAAAGTAGATGCTAGAGTCTAAGTAAACTCTACAAGAACATAGCAGTTTAATGGTTAGCCCTGACCACAAGTGTTGATTCTGCTATAGCGATATTTAAGTTAGTTATAAAAATGGGTACAGAAGATTCTGAGGAGTTTACCTTAAGGATAAATTAGTCTTAAGATTGAAGATAATAATCTGGTACATCTGAGATGACCAGTGATAATAACACAAGTTACAGGTTCAGAAGGTTTAAAGTGAAACACCCAAGCAGGGATGTTAGGTATAGCAATTAGTAAGGAACCTTCGAGCAGACTCCTTAAATAGGTAATATAAAAAAGTTACATATGTAACCAATTGTATGCTCTTCTGTAATGGTTCATTGAACCACAATATTGATAAATGATTAATAAAAATCAAAAGACCAAAGAGGTCACCTTAATACCAAAAAAAAAAAATAAGTAAATGAATACAGAAATCAGAATATTTAAATAAAGAACTCAAAAATAGGTTTTAAGTATAATAACCAATGTAAAACCTTTAAGCAGACTATTTAAATTAGATAATAACTAAACTTGTATAAGTAATTAGTTGTACATTTTTTTATAATTGCTCTTTGTGATTGTAATGCAACTATTAGCTAAATATATTATTAATAAAATCCTAAATTGTAAATACTCATCTTAATATTAAAAAAAAAAAATAAAATCAATTTTTTATAGTAACGGTAATGAAATTAGAGATTTAGGCATAGGATCGATTTTCCGGTTACATGATTTCCGAGATTAATTGGCTAATTAAGAATTTGGATTTGGTGTAATGTAGAACATTTTAAAACAAACGTTCGCTTTGTAAAAATCACGTTTTTATTAGTAAACCGCTTTTGGGATTCTAATAGAAAGTTGCTCATGCAAATTTACTATTAGTTAGCTCTTTATAATCCTCAAATACACATGAACCCTAACATGATTGAGCTTTTTTTGTTCGAAGACTATTGACCTCTGACAATCACGTGCCAGTAAATCGATACTGTCCCGTTGAGAAAATCTCTACCCGGGTAACTTATTATGTATTTCGGGTAATCATATAGCAACAATTTCTACCCGGGTCCAATCCCTCCAATTCATTACAATGAAAGTGTCTTTTTTTACTAAGTAAATATCGGTTGAATCTTTAATTAAAGTTGTAAAACGTGATATGATAATAAAATCATTAAAATCAGTTGTGTAAATCACAAGATATTAAGAATTTTTTTCTTTTTACTAAGTGATCGTAGATTTTAACTCTATGCTTCTAATACAATTAACTTTATATTTGTTTCTATTTTGCTTTTGTAAAATTTATTTTTTAAGATGTTTTACGTAGTATACAATAGTAAACTGGTTTGTTTTCAAGATTTGAAACAATAGTTCATATATTTACAGCGTACATATAGTTACACTGCGTGTAAATCAGAGAAATAAAATTTGACATTTCCTGATATGTACATTACGTACATTCCAGATCATACATGCAGTACGCTAACATTAGGAGTGACCCCAAGAATCTCACTTAATGGATCGGAGGCAAAATTTTAATTATATATATACGTATAAGTTGGAAATCAACTAATTAGTCATTTCGATGAATAATAAATGTTAGAGAACAGATACGTATCTTTTTTTATATGGTATACAGTCATATCATTGACTTTTTTTTCTAAATTTTTTTTTTTGTGAGATATAACTAAAGCCAATTAAGATAAATTTATTATGCTTAAATATGGGGAGGGGAAATAACCTAGTGGTACGATCGTAGTTACTCAGCACATCATTACAAAGAGCATTGGTTGCCATATTGAGGGAGTGGCTTGAGAGCACCTTTTGTCATAAAAACAAACATAGCATAAATGACAGCTATATATAATATATGTCAAATCTATATCGATATGGTCAATATTATAAGGTCAATGAAACAATTGATCCAAAAACATTTACGTTTTCATCTACGTGTACGATATAGAGAGTTAGTGTAATCGCTACGAAGAGTTATCGATATAGAAAGACAATGGTATCAGGGTTTAAAGCGTGGATGACAATATAAATACCTAATTTGTCAGAGACGATTGACGGAATATGTATTGAAAATAGTTTAATTAATCGAGAATGATGTTTAATAAAATATCTTTAGCCGGGCGTTATTTTTGGGCGTTATTTTGGGTGATGATATAAACATTTCTGGACACCATGTAAGTTTGTCTACAAAAGTACACATCTGTGGCGTACAACCACCAGAGATTGTACTACACATTTAGGAATGTATTTATATGGGGAATACTCCGTAATTTTTAATATAGACACGGAATAATGCGAACATAAATTATGATTGTCGATTACGGAGGTCTCGAATCATGATTCGTTGGTTACCAGCATCAATTCAGACTTAATCAAGTATACGTATATTGTAAATGAGCTCTTTTTAGCACATTACTTTAGATAAGATGATAATTCATGGAAAACGCATTGGGTTATAAAAAATGATTCCTTTTCGAGCGACCTTATGAACTTATTTCACGATCTTCATTTTTTCTAAATTTATTTAATCATTAGATATTTATAACAACACATCTACATAATATAATTTTGAAAGAATCATTATACGTATTCAGTTATTTATTACTTTTGAATAAAGACTTAAAAATTGGCTGAATTTTTTTTTATTGCTTAATGCTAAATCTTCGCGTCTTTCGTGATAAAACCAAAAGATTAAATAAGATAACAAATTCACCAATAAGGGTTAATTCATTTAAGGCGTGACAGAAACTTTAGTTATCAGATATGAAATCTGTTAAAGTTTAATATTCATATGAACTTTAGGTGATTTTTGAAAAAGATAAGAATATCAAACAAATCTGTATCATGTAAATTTCCAAATATTTGTTGTACAAGATATGAGAGGACGGTTTAGTTTCAAACGGCTCTAACATCTATATTTCCATATACCAGGTATGGGTAATTGAATGATACAGTACTTGATATCTAAGAAGATAACGATAAATTTAAGACTCTGATGCAATAGTCATATTGACCCCCCTTTAAAAAAAACATAAGTCATTGTTGCATCATAGTTTTGTAAAAAGTATTTTATTTATTTTTTTTTAACTTAATTAGAAATACATATATATATAGGGTATATATATATATATATATATATATACACTTCGTAACGAATTTGTTAAAAAGTCGTTTCTATGAACATGCCTTCTTCGCAATTTCTTAAATCTTCCGTTACTGCCATCTCCAATGGGGCTAGTACTTCTACAAACTCAAAATATACCCGAATCATTAACGTGACTCATTTGATCCCTTATGATACTTATATGTTAGAACCTCCAAAACATTCTGAGGATGGTACTATTACATATAATTGGTCTATAAGACAACGAAGGGGCCATTCGGCTCTTTACGCTGGAATTTCTTCCTTAGCTAAAGACTGGGACAGTTACCACATTGGTTTCGTAGGTCAAATTTTTGACTTTGAAGAAAAGCTAATTGAGAATACTTCTTTTACCGAGGTTCTTAAGAAAAGTTTGCAAGACTTTTTATTGAAAAAAAAAATTGTGCCAGTATTCCTTGAAGATGAGCAACATCACGGCCATTATGAGGGTTTTTGTAAAACTGGTACGTGATGCCCATACGCTTGTTGATTTTACCAATATTATCCTGCAGATTATATGTTCGTGTTTTGTTGATTATACGTGTCATAGTATTATGGCCGTTGTTTCATTATATTTTGTGGGATACCGCAACTGATGGTCGTCAAGAAAATCAAAACTGGGAACAATACCGCGCTGTCAATCAAGCATTTACCGACAAAATTAAAGAAATTCATCGCCCAAATGATTTAGGTATGTTATTTTATTATTATGATGATCATAAAATTCTTACATTCATTATTGTGTTCATTATTAAATCTATCATTTAAAATTTTTTATATAGTTTGGATTCATGATTACCATCTTTTATTGGTACCTCGTATGTTACGTGATTCGCTTCCTGATGCCGCTATTGGCCTTTTCATACATGCTCCTTTTCCAAGTTCAGAGATCTTTAGATGTTTACCGCGTAAGTCTTGACTCCTTTTATTTATGTTCCCTTTTATATGTTCTTGCTTTTTAATATTTTGTATATTTTCATTAATCCAAAGAAAGGAAAGAAATGCTAGATGGTATGTTAGGTGCTAACCAAGTTGGTTTTCAGGTATGTTAGTTTTATTAGCCGACTTAGTTGTCGTCACATATTTCATTATTAAATAAGTGTAATATTAGGAGTTGATCTACCGATGATTTAGTCAGCTAACAACACTACTTGACCTTTCTGTATTTAATCTTATAATAATAACAATCATTATATAATTTATTATTATTATTATTATTATTATTATTATTGGTTTATATTATTTTAGACATATTCTTATGCGAGACATTTTATAAGCAATTGTACTCGTATTCTTGGTTATGAATCAACTCCAAGTGGTGTCGATGCTAAAGGTTCAATAGTATCTGTTGGTCCTTTTCCAATTGGTATCGATGCTGAAAGAGTAGAAGTGCAAAGAAAAAATCCCGAAGTTGCTCCAAAAATTGATTCGCTAAGGGAATTACACTCGGGAAAAAAAATTATTGTTGGTAGAGATAAGCTCGATTTAGTTAAGGGTGTAATTCAAAAATTACACGCTTTTGAAAAGTTTTTATCTGAATATCCTGAATGGCAACATAAGGTTAATATATATTATTTGATTAATAATTATTAATTCTTATTTATATATTATTATTTTATTATTAACTATTAATCCTTATTCTTTTTAGGTCGTTCTAATTCAAGTTACTTCTCCTGCTCTAACTGACTCTCCTAAACTTGAGCGTAGAGTTGCCGAGCTTATTGCTCATATAAATGGCACTTATGGTTCTCTCGATTATACTCCTGTTCATCATCATCATAGTCAAATTGAACAACATGAATATTATGCCCTTTTAAGTGTTGCTGATATAGGTTTGATTACATCGGTTCGTGATGGAATGAATACTACTTCTTTAGAATATGTCATGTGTCAACAAGAAAATTATGGCCCACTTATTTTGAGTGAGTTTACTGGAATGGCTGGCTCTTTGGGTGCTGCTATTATGGTAAATCCATGGGATTATAGTGGTGTAGCTAAAGCCATAAATGACGCTCTTACTATGAGCGATGATGAAAGACAAAATAAACATATGGTATTTATATATCTCTTTTTTTTTTAAAAAAAAAAAAAAAAATTCCATAATTTTTTATGAATAATTATTCCCTTTTATAGCAATTATACAGACATGTGACTATACATACTGCTCAATTTTGGGCAAAATCTTTTATCAAAGAACTTATTCACAGTTTAAATATTAATAATCAAACAAATATTACTCCTCATCTTGACGTACAACTTTTATTGGAAAAATATAAAAGCTCTAAAAATCGTTTGTTGTTATTCGATTATGATGTAAAATATTTACTTAATTTATATGTTTAATAGTGTTTTATATTCTTTGATTTCATAATTATTCAATATTATTCATTTTTTTTATTTTTACTTAAGGGTACGCTCACACCAATTGTAAAAACTCCGAGTCAAGCAGTGCCACAACAACATATGCTTGAGGCTTTAAGCAAACTCGTGGATGATCCAAAGAATACCGTATGGATAGTGTCTGGGCGTGATCAGGATGTATTGGAGGAATGGCTTGGCAATATTAAGAAACTCGGTTTTAGGTTAGTAACTTTTTACCTATCAGTAATTAATAAAAGCATGTTAATTAAAATTTAATTAAACGAATTTTATAGTGCAGAACATGGTTGTTTCCTAAAGTATCCTGAAAGTGATAAATGGATCAATCTCACTGAAGATATTGATATGAGTTGGAAGAATGATGTTGATGAGATTTTCACTTATTTCACTGAACGTACACAAGGTTCATCTATTGAACGTAAACGTTCTTCAATTACATGGCATTATCGTCAGGCAGATCCTGAATATGGGTAATTTTATATTATTTAATTATTTTAATTTAAATTAAATACTTTTACTAATTAGAACATATCTATTGGTTTTAATTAGTGCGTTCCAAGCTAAAGAATGCCAAAATCATTTGGAAAGCGCAATTCTACCAAAATTACCGGTTGAAATTTTATTAGGCAAGAAAAATCTTGAAGTTCGTCCAACATTAATTAATAAGGTTGGTAAATAGATTTATTAATATCAATTAAAAAAAATTTTGTATTAAAATTATATAATGTTGGTTTCAAGGGTGAAATTGTGAAGCGTTTGGTGACAAGCATGCAAGACGTAGATTTCGTATTTTGTGCGGGTGATGACAGAACAGACGAGGATATGTTCCGAGCACTGAAAAGATCACCCGACTTTAACGATTTAGATTATTTCACAACTACCATTGGGCTTCCCAATAAAAAGACATTAGCGAGTTGGCATGTTACTTCACCTGAAGAAGTAATTCAAACTATGATAAAATTAACGGAATCTAATCGATCTTAAATAATATGTTTAAAACATATATGGATGGCCTTTTGGACATCAAAAAAAATTATATAGAACTATATAATAATTTAAATTGTTAAAAAGTGTTGCCAGTATATACACATAATTCTTATTTATTAATTTGCATTGAGGGTTAACAACTCGATGTATTTTCCGTTTAAAAAATAAAAAGTTATTAAAAGATTCATTAATAAATCTAATTTGGGAATCTTTTACATATCGGAAAAATGATGGTTATTAATAATGCAAATTATAAGAGTTTTTAATTAGTTTTTTTTTTTTTAAACATTACTACTATTCTGAAGTTTCTCTAAATTCCATTTTGTTACCAATTCAAGAAATCTGTTAAATTAGACCGAATAATATGTTAATACAACTATGGACCTTAAGATCAATTATCTAACATTCAAAATACTCACTTTCCAGTACAACTGTATCCATGAAAATCTATAAAAAACCATGTATAAAATTGATTGTTAGATTGATTTACGAATAAAAGTCAATTAGCGATTTTATTATAACTTTACCAAAACTGTTGCCAGGGTCGCAGTGACATTTTACTTGTAGTTCTTCTTCTTTAGGACAATGCATAAAAGGTTCATGTTTGTATCCAATTTCATTGAAAAAATGTACTTCGTGTCTCTTTAAGAAAAGTGCTGCAGCTATTGAATGGACTGGTGCATCCCCCCAGCTATTATAAAAAAAATAAATATTAGGATAAAATAAAAATTACTCCTAAAAAAAAAATTTTACTTAAACTAACCGTTCGTAAAAAAATCCTCCTTTCTTATCAAGAAAATCAAAAAATTTTCTATATGCCTCACTTCTCCATAAATTCAAATCACCGATCTCAAAGTTTGACCAAAAGTGACATCTAAAATTGATATTAAATAATTGGATAAACATATATATTCAGGCATTAATATATAATTCCTAAATAATAATCATAATAATAATAGTAACAGTTACAAATTGTATGTTTTTCCATTATCGTTTGATATAAATTCCATTAAATTTTCTTTTTCAATTAAGTCTGGATAAGATATAGCAAATTCTTTAACAGCATCCCAGAGTGTAGGTATCGTTGCCGGATATTCATATAACGAAACGGTAAAAGCTAAGATTATCAAAAATTTAAAAAATTAGAAATTAGAAATCACAAAAATATATATATATATATTAAATAATATAAAACATAATTACAATATTTAATATGATTATCTCTAAGATAAATAAATGGATCAAAGTCAATATCACAATAAAACTGAACTCCAGGTTCAACACGCCAATAATAATCATATTTATCCAATAATTCGTGTTGAAAAAAAAATCCGGATTCAAATCTAAACAAAAAAAAAATAAATATTTAAAAAAAAAAGATAATATTTATAAAATATATTCATAATAATTCATTTTTTACCTGCACATATGACGATAAGGTAAACTACCACCATATATGACACCATCTTTACTCATTTTTTCCATATTTGTCTTTACAGTCTCCATATTTATATGATCCGGAACACTCCAGTGTTCGGGCGGAATTATACCTATATTATTATATAATAAAGATTGATTTTTGATAACTTTTCTAAACAAATATAGTTATCTAAAACAAATAGCCATCTAAAACAAATAGCCACAGAAACAATCTCACCTAGTAAATAAAAATAATTATTTAGGGCACTTACCATATTCGGTTTTTGCTTTGGTTAAGGCGCTCGTATATTTCTTGAATTCTTCCGTAAATGGAACATCGTTTAAAAATACATATGGATAATTATATTTATGATTAAATCTATCTTCAAGTTGTCTCATAGACGCTCTAAAGTTATGTAAATCACTGTTTCTAATCAAAATTACAAAACATGCATTTGCTCTGTCCGGTTCTTTGATAAAATTTGTTTCGTTCGGGCCAAAAACTATACTTGGCAGATCTTGATCAGAATCTAATGGTACCCATGCTTTTGAATAACTTGATTTTGGACGATTTGTTATTAATGCCCAATGAAAAAAGAAAAGCACCACTAACGTTAATGCTAAATATTTAAAATTGGCTCGTTTAAGCATTGATAAAAAAAAAAAATAAACTAAAATTGTTATTATGAAGGAGAGAACCTACAATTACAGATATATATCTCTGTATTTCCTGATTGATCACCAGATACGTAACATTGTTAACGGTGTGACTAATAAAGTTCAAAGTTTATATCGAAATGTGTACAAAGGAGAAAATGACATGACAAATACAGACTGTAAATACCATTCAATTCATTCTGTTATTTTTATTATATAAATAAAAAATATTGACTTAATAAACACATTAATGGAATGTTAGAAAAATAATAAAAAAAAAAACCATCGTTAATAATTTGAATAATGTAGATAATAATTATCATTATGCATCGAAAATCTGTAAAGTTTAAAAAAGGCGAAAATTTTCATTTAAAAAAATCCAATTAGTTCTATTCTATATATATATAAGTCTAAGTAATAATAATAACTTTGCAAGAAGAAAACGAATTCATTTCATCACGCAACATATGTTACTGATCAGATTTTTCAAAGACCGAAAATTCAAAGTCTTGTTTTCTTAGCATTTACATACAAAAAGTTAACTCGAAATTAATCTGCAAAGGTTATGCATGCAAAGCTTATTTAATATTAATATACGTGTATTTATAATTGATCATTATATAAAATATAGCGATAAATTTGTGTAAAAGAAAAAGAGGGACAAATTATAGATATAATGAAGATACGTAGGAATTTCGCGGATTCAAAATATTCAAAATCACAAAGTTTGGCACATTTATCTATTGGGCCCAATGGATGTGATCTTTAATATCGATTTATTGCTTTATTAAGAATGATTGTCCGAAACACGGAGGGCTCTTTATGTCTAGGTAAAGTAAATGTACTTCTATGCAATGTTAGGTGACTAGAACCAATAAACTTCATGAAATGATAGCTCTTATATTACATTGCAGTTGCTATGTATACGTAAAACTTTTACGTATAATCTATAACGATAACGATAAATGTTAAAATTCTCTTTATAACGATAAGCACGCCTATTTTAAAACTAACTATTATAATGTAATACAAAATTTTTATATACACTCGATTTTTTTTTTTTGTTGTTAAGGTGAGAAGCCTTGCTCGTATTTTTCTTAATAATTTTAACAGTAAACTTTAATACAAAGTGCTAAAGTAAACTAAGATAATTAATTATATAAAGATTTAACTATATACAATTTTTTTGAATTTTGAACAGTTAATTTTTTTTAGTTTATTTAGCAAATAAAATTTTTTTATAGTTTTTGTTTTGTTTGACAGTTCTGATTTTTTTTTTATTATAAGCAGTCGTGCTAGTGTTTTATTAAGATTTTTGGATTTACTATTGCAATTACATAAATATACCTAACAACTAAGCCTAGCATCATCCAGCTATCCTAGTGGCACCTAAGTGCAACCTGTTACATTACTTCTAGCAGAGGTAAGTTGCTTGTCTAACTACTTAAATTTTATAATAAAAGGATCTTTTTCCTTTTATGACAAGTTCTCAAATTGTCTTCCTAACTTTTTTTTTGATTTGTTTTCTTTTTTGATTTGTTCTTTTTTTTGTTTTTTCTATCTTTTACTAACTAGTCTTTTTTTTTTTGCTTTGTTTATTATTCTTTTTTCTTTTTTCTATACATTAACTCTTTTATATTATATTCTTCAAACTTGTTTGTAAAAGGTATCTTTGTTACTACATTTATGAACAGTTATCTTGTTCTGTATTCAAAAGTTGTATTAATCTGTTTTGAGTTGTTTTTGAAATTAGGTCTTTGATTAGTGTTTTTTTTTATTTTTATTTTATTTATTTCAGTTTTTTCAAAAAGTGTTATATATAATATATAAGTAAAACTCAGATTTTTTTTTTTTTTTTTTTTTTTAACTTTAGCAGTCACGCTAGTACTTTATTAGGATTCTTGAAACTATACAGATTACATAGAATTTTCCT
>CAJVQA010004679.1:0-17224 GCA_910591915.1 Cetraspora pellucida
CATGTAAAGGAAAAATTACAATTAATATTGATTTTAATGTATGCCAAGTAAGGATTAAAATCTCACATTTGATTCCTTACGAACAACCAACTCATCGTGAAAATAAATTACCTGAAAACGCTATTACATGGATATCTGAAAATGTAAATAGGAATTTTAGAAAAACTGAAATATATAAAAGGCTCTATGAAGAAAAACTTATTGACCCAAAAATACATACCTATAACCAAATTTACTATTGGCTTTAAAATTCTCTGCCCAACAATATGTCACCCATTCATCTAATCAACTTCTTTCATCTTTAAACTTTTTAAAGCAAGAAGAATTGGTTAATGAAGGATTTAAAGTCATAGTATACATCGAAAATGATTTTGTACAGGCACTCGGATTCTTTACCTCTTTTAATAGTTTAATACAAAAAGTTGATATAAATGAAATTATCATCAATTCCACTTATAAAACAAACAACCAAAAATTTGAATTATTTTCAGTAATAGTAAATTGTGGGGGTATGGAGTCCCACTCGCATACTTGTATATTAATACCTTTATAGTACCAAAAGATCTTCTTAAGGATCCTAAAAACAAAACTCATTCCTGATTACAAGTTCTTAGAAAGTTCTTTTTAAGATTAAGAAATGAGGATATTCTTCCTATATTCATTCTTATGGATAAAGATACAGGTCAAATAATAGCCGCACAAGAAGCATGGTCTGGCAAGACAAAAATTCAATTGTGCCTATGGCACATTAAACATGCAATTAGTAAAAACTAAAAGAAAAAAAAAGTAAATCAACTCAGTATACAATGCAAAAAGCTAAAGAAGCGAATGAATTATTTGATTTCATTGATATATCTTGGGTTCCTAAAGAAGATCAAAATAATTTGTATTCAGAAGAAAATATTAATGAAATTTTAAATATAGTTTATAAACATTCTATTTTACATCTATTAATACCAATCAATAAAGAAAATTTCCTTACCACAGCTGACATTTATTGTGAAAGCATTATGGAAATATATAAGTATTGCAAAGATAGAAATTTTGTCTGTTTGTGAAGATATTTGTGGATTAACTGGTACAATAAAGCTGATTGGAATCTTTTTTCCCAGGCTTTTTTTCTGAATGCGATTCCATTAGCAAGAACAACAATGCTAATAGAATCGCATTGGCAAACTCTAAAATATAACTATAAATATATTTGCAATCGCCTCTGTTTAGATCATCTAACCCAGATTCTGACAAGAGATTTAATTCCGGATCAAATAAATACTTGGCATCGCTACAATAATAATCGGGCTTTTTCTTCCTGGTGGGATAGGTTTAAAGATGAATGGAAAAAAGCATTAACTAAAGAAATTAAATCAGAAAATGAATACCTAACAGATATCAATAATTGGATCTGTTCGTGTTTGCATTTATAAATAGTGCTTATTTAGTATATAAACATCTCGTTAAAGAATGTAAAGATAAAGATCCAGAATTTTTTTCTCAATACACGACAACAACAAGAAAACATGATTACCCATTTATCTACTTTGGTAAAGCATCTACAAGTATTAACTCTGCAAATCATCCTTGGATTAAAATAAATAAAAATTTCTTAAATGAATTAGAGAATTTAACAGACAAATATAACTGTAGTATAGAATTAGATTTTGATGATCGCAATGAATTAATCGAGTCTAGAAAGATTGAGTTAGTAGAAGATAAAAAAATGTTTGAGTCTTTACTAAACATTGTTACTGATAATATTCAAAATGACAACTTCTATAATATATATAGAAAATTGAGACAGACCTTAGTAGTTGAAATGAAAGCTTGTCAAGAGGTTTTGATGGTCAGAACACAGCAAAGAACTTGGAAGCCACCACGTAATTCAAAGCTTGCTTTTCGATTAGACTAAGCTAGCTTAATTTCTGCTATTAATAAAAAAAATTATATTCAATATATATGACTACTGTATATAAAATATGTAAAAAAATTTGTAATTAATGATTGCTATTTTATGCATAAGTTGTCTTGCTTTTTTCTTGCATTATGGCTTCACTCTATACTTTATGTCTTTATGCGATTTTTTAGATAATTTATTAGCCAATTATGGTATGCGTAATATGATCATTAGGATGATCATTACATGAGTTTAATGGCCAATCATTGTTAGGATAATCATCATATGATTGTGCCTTCATTCGCCACCACTAAGTTACTAATGTAGTGAGGCTGCCAAGCGGTCGTTAAGACAAATTGACCCATATTAATATATTATGAGTAATACAAGTCACATTTGCTGCCGATCATTCTAACTATATGTGTGAATATAATAGATTTGATATACGTACTGACTACTCGACATTGGCATATTGTTAATTGCTATGCATTATGGCTGAAAAGGATTTCATGGCACTAAAAGCTCATTTTCATGATGCCTATGTCACTTCAAAACCGATGAAAGAGTGGCATAACATAGATTTTTATGTCTGCAAGTTACTGGAAAATAATCCAGAGTTATCGAAAAATGATTGTTTCGCAGTTTGTTGTCAGAGTTTGGGTTCATTATCAAATCAGGTTTTGAAGTGGCCAAACAGTGTCTCTAAATATGCCTCTAAGTTACTTTCAAAATAGAAGGGATCCGAAAAACAACACTGGCTCGAGATCACAAAAAAAGTCATCCAGCGTAAACATAACAATGAGAAGATTGTAGCTAACAACGCTGAAATTCAACAGAAAAAAACTATCCAACATCAACAAACTACTGTTTCTGCTATTAACTTAGTCACCAAAGAAATTGATGAACTAGCATCACATAAACATCAACGTGGAGAAGAACCATGAACACTGGAAAATAAGGTAGTTATATTTTTCTATTGTATATCCTACAACAAAAATGTCTTCTTCACCATGAATGTATGACTTCCATTAAGGAGAGCCTTCGAATAGGATGTTATTCAGAGAAACAAAGAAGATCTGTTACATTGAATCCTCAAATTTAGATTTAGAGAATGTAGAAGAATCTAAGGTATTGTATGTAGTTCTTATTTTTATTAGGCTATATACTCATGAATCACTCAACTATGACCTTATTTTAGAAATCTATCAAGAATAAAAATGTAAGATTACAACAATATGTTTGCAATAATTTTATTTCTTGTAAAACCATACTATGTTCAACAGTTCATTCAGCTACAAGCACTTCATTTGTAACATCTAATATAATTTATTTAGCTACAAGCATTTTAATTATGACATCTAATAAACCCATTATTACAAAAGCAACATATAATGAATATTCTGCATACATAATATGTGCTTTTAATACAATGATACATCTTGTTAAGGAAACTGTTGAAAAACTGGTGTATGAAAAAGTTAGAAATATGCTTCAAATGGGAAACAAATTGGTTATGAATGATTTGATAATCAAAAAGCTCAAAAACATATTTCAAGCAAGTTATTCTGAAATCAAATCTAAAATAATTTTAGAGATGAATATCGAAGATAATCAAACAATGAAAGAGAGTAGATTTATATTCTTTATTCAATATGCATTACTAGACTTTGTTTTTATGTTTAGATATTTAATGCCAAAAGTTTTAGACCATGATATGCTTAAATGAACTTATGTTGTTGAATGTCTGTTCCTAATTCTACAAGCATTTTGCAATGCTTTTTCTGATATCAAATACATGTGGTTAGAAAAAGATATAAGATTTATAAAAAAAGTGAACCTTATGTTTACAAGTAATTTTAGTAAATGAAAAATGGAATTACTTATTTTTAGGTTATCCGATGCAAGAGAGTTTTTAAATGTTGAAATATCTGGGCCTCTTTATAGATTGACAAAAAAATATATGGTTGGTGATATAAAAAAACTATTAATTATGGCTATTTGCAGTTTATGTTGACTAGTGATATAGGCCAATCACAAAACCTTGGACCAGGGTTGAAGCTAATATAGATTAGCCTGGTCGACCAGGTTGACCATTTTTCAAAAAAAAATTTTAACCAATCAAATCATAGAATTCAATTATATGTATATAAGCCACATGCAGTATGACTTAATTTAAGTATTTATTTTATGTTTATTGTTTTATTTATATTTACTAAATATATATTTTTTGATTGTATAGTACTAAAGCAAAAAATTTGATATTTTTGATTCAGCAAAAGTTTATTTTATTTATTTATTATTAAATGTATATTTTTTGACTTTACTGAAGCAAAAATATTTAGACATAAATAATATTTTCAATTTAACAAAACTGAAACAAAATTTCATTTTTCTATCAATCTTAACTATAATGTATTTTAATACTATTGACTTTAATAAAATTTTATTTGAGTTCAGAATAAACATTAAAAAGTGTAGAATTGGTTTTTAAAAATAACATATCATGAACTAGGTTTGGATCCAAATGATTTTGCTTTTTAGTAAGAATGTTTCTTGTATTTGAAAACAATCATTCAGAAGGTACTGATGTGACTAGAAATAAAAGGAATTTGTGTGTTAATACTGCTGGATTTGGATAATTTTTATAATTTATATGCTACCAAGTAAGAAAATTGTATGCTTTATAAAAAGGGTCTTCAATAAAATATTTGTTCATTTGAATTACTTTTTCATATTATTCTAACTTATCATTTACCACATAATCAGGAACTTCACCATTATAAAACTGATTTATTTCAGTTTTTATTAGGGCATTAATAGTAATATTAGTCATTTTTAACATTTCAGATAACAAATTTAAAACTCTTTTTTTTTATTATTAACAAAAGATAAATTTTTGAACCAGGAATTCAAATAAGAAGTGATATAAGCTTCAAGTAAAGGTGATTTCCAACAAGTAGATATAGAGTTTTCAATTAGTTGGCAAATGTTTATTTTTAATATTTTATTACTTATTTAATTATTTTAAAATTAATTTTCATTTATTTTCATTATATTAATTATTTTTTAAATAAATTAATTAATTTTGCATATTATTAATATATATACATATATATAGAAACATTAAAATTTATTTTATAGATATTAAATAAATGCATTAAATGAGTTTATATTAATATTTCTATTTATAAAATTATGTAATAAATTAAAAAAAAATATTACATTTTTAGAAAATATTATTTAAGAAGAACAATTAAATTATAAATAAAATTTATTGATTAAATAAATTAAAATTAATCACTATAAATAGTTAATATTAATTTATAGATCACAGATCAATATTTATATAAATAATCATTTAACATTGCTTATATTTTTATTTGATTACATTGACCAATTTCATAATTATTTAGAACTCATCAAATATTTTTGCATAACTGTAAAACTTTACAAAAACTTTAATAAACTTTGCAATTTTTTAAATATTACAGAAGACTTAAACCTATTAAAGATTTGAAGAATTTTTAACCAACTGTTATTTATTTTTAACTAACTTTTCTTTTTTAAAATATTTTTTATTTTATATTTTTTATTTATTTTGTTTTTGTTTGTTTTAAATTTATTTATATTTTTTTAAGTTTTACTTTTTTGATATTATAAGCTAAGTAATTTTTAATATATAATAAAAATAGAACTATTTTTATTTATACTAACTAAATTTATATACAAATATTAAAAAATGTTTTCAGATATGGTTACAGGTTCTAAGAAAATTTCCAAGAAAGATAAATCTAAGAAGACTAAAGGAAAGACTTAAAAAATATTATTATAAAAATCAAAAAGTTTTGTAGATTGATTATCAGAATTAGAGTTAGAAAGGAATAATCTTTTATGCTCTTTAAAATCTATACTATTAACTGAAGATATTTAAAATTTTTAAATTTTTATAATAATTTCATAATAATTTACAAATTATTAAGATTTATTAAGATATTGTAATATAATAGTTATTAAATTATTAAAATAGAATTGTATTTGTATATTTGCTATTATTTTTAAATATTGTATAATATTTTGAAATATTTTAAAAAATTTTAAATATATTTTAACTATTTAAGAAATATTAATTTATTTTGTTATTTATTTTTCTAAATTATTTGAATTATTATACAATATTGCAAATAACTTCAAAATGATTATTTATATAAACTTTCATTAATATAAGAAATTTTTATCAATTTTTATAACAGAAAGAAGTCTTACAAAAATTCTTAATAATTAAGAAGAAATTTTTTTATTATATTAAACAACTTTTTTTTTAGGTTGAACAAGTAAATAATCATATTAAAGAATTAGAAGAAAGATTAAATAATAAATTTGATACAATAAATGAAAAAACTTTTTATAAAGTAATTAATTTAATATTTATTTTAATTATAATTTATAATTTATTTTAATAAATTTTTTATAATAACAAATTATAAAGAAGACTTCTAAAGATTTGATAGAAAATGTGATATATTCTAAAGAAAAAAAATTTAAATTAGCTATAAAATATTATCTTAAGGTGAATCATTCTGAATTTATTTCAAGAAAGTCAAAGAAATAGTGGAATACTTATTATGAAAAAAATTTTCACAAACTAGTAAAAAATTTTAAAAAATTTTTATTAAATGAATATTGCTAAAAAAATAGATAACTTTAAGCTTTATTATAAATTTTAGTCAAAAGTATCTTAATAACTATTTTTTGTTTATTTGTTAAATAATCTAAATCAAAATATTTTTAATAATATTTAAAGTTATTCTTTTTTTTTGACAATACTCAAAAATTTTATTTATTATTATATTTAAAATTATTCAAAATATCACAAAATTATTTTAAATATTTCAAATTATTTTAAATAATTTTACAATATTTTGAATAGTTTCAAATATTTTTAATATTCAATTTTTACTAAATTTTTATAGCTTTTAGAAAATTTGGATTTTTGCAGAGTATCTTAACTACTAAGATTAAGAATGCTATATTTGTTGTATTTAGAGATCTCTTAATTTCTATTAATAATAAAACAAAATCTAAGATCATTCTTAAATAGAAATGATCTGAAAAAACCAAATATTATTATAAATGACTTTTTAAAAATATTTTAGAAGACTTAGAAGATACTTATATATTGGTTATATTAAATAAGATTTGGTCCTCTAGTAATATAACTCTAAAAAAAGTTGTATATGCTATAGTAGTTTATCAAATTATGCTTGATCCTATGTAAGATAGTTTAATAATTTCTGAAAGTATTATAAAACACAAACTTTCAAGAAATTTGATATGTATTTATTATATTATTATAGAATTTTTACTTATATAACAAAATTTTTTTTATTATTAGAGAAAGTTAGAAAATAGTAAAAAAATTTCAATATTGAATACAGAAGATAATATATTAAGTTCTAAAAAAAGCAAAACTTCAAAAGATTCTGAAAAAATATAAATTTATGTTTATATTTGAAATTAATTTAAAATATTTTAAATATTTGTATATATTAGTACATAATTTTGATTATTTTAATATTTTGTAACATTTTTTATAATTTTCAGAATATATCAAATATATAACAAAATATTTAAATATTAGTATTTTTATATTGGTTATTCAAATATTCTAAAAAATATTTTTTTCAATTATCTTTTTTTTTTTTGTTAAAGACCAAACTTGTAGTGATACTTTATTGACTTATATTAGATTAGCTATTACAACTATTTTTACAGAGATAAGAGTACAGCTAGTTACATATGCAACTTTTGGTTGCCTATTTAAGTAGTTCACCCTAAAGTTCTATACTAGATGTCATACCTATAATCTACTAGGAGATTATTCATTTTAAACTTTTTGATCATCTGTCCTGTCATATTAGAATTCCTAGCTAATCTTTTATATATACCTAATCAATATACCATCTAAGCAGTATAGTTATCTATCCTTTTTGTACTAGTTCTCAGACCATTACACATTTTAGAATATGTCATCTGTCAGTAAAATGCAGGAAACCCCCTGTTGTTAACTATCTACTTACTTTTAAAACACTAACATGGGTTACCCTTACAGAGTTCACCCAGACCCTAATACTGACTTTATAGCATATCTCTAGTACTTTTAATATACCCCTACTTTGAACCCAGACTTCCAATCCAGATAGTCTGAAAGAACTGTGACCTGTTCTTGGTATATTGAGGCCAGCCCAATATCCTTTTTCTCTGGTCTAAAATTCAGTGACTTGGTTGGTGGTACCTCTTATCCAAGGTTCTTGTCTGCTCGAATTCTTCATATTGGTATCTATTTCTTAGATCTAGTCTTTATAATAGTACTATCAAAGATCTGTATTACTTCTCTACTTAGAATTTCTAAGTAGGCTTTGGCTTTCCAGTTTTATGAATTTACATAGCCTAAAGACTTATTTTAGGTTTGCACTGCCCAGTACCAGTTTGCATTCCTCCATAAAATAGGTTACACAGATGCCTCAGATCTGCTAGTCATGCTGGTGTGATCATAATTACAGGTATCCTATTCTAACTAATCGATAGAATGTCATCGCCATAATATCATTTATATATTATATATATGATTATCCAAATTTCGGCATTGGTGATTTTGAACTCACCATCTACCACTTGGGAATATAACAACTTATCTATTTCACTAAGTCATCATATCTTTTTTTTTAATTATCAATTTATTAAATATTTTTTTATTTTATCTTTTTAAATATTTTTAAAATATCCTAACAAGTTGCAGTAAACAAAAAAATATTTCACAAAAATCTAAAATAGTTTGTATTATTTTAAAATACTTTATTTATTATTAATATTAATTAAAATTAACAAAATTTATTAGATAAATAAAAGGTTAAGAAAAGGTATAATATTAAATTTCAACTATTTTATTGTTATAATTTGTAGTATTTTAAGAATATTTCTATAATTTTTAAAATTTTTAAATATTGTTATATATTTTTATTTATTTTCAAATATCTTTGTAATTTTTCATTATATTTTAAAATTATTCACTAATATTTTTTATATTTAATTTAGATTTATTTAATAAAAATCAAGATACTAAAGAAGAATTATAAAACATTTTTATTTGTTTTTATTATTTTCAAATAATTTTTCTTTTTTTTAGCTAAATTTTAGTAATTAAATAAAGTTAATTTAGATTAAAAATAATTAAATATATTAAAATATGTAAATAGCAATATTTTAAATAAATAAAATAAATTTATTAATAAAAATTATTTCATAATTTTTGAAATATTTTGAAATTATTTTGAAATTTTTTAATTATTTTAAAAATCTTTCGAATATTTTAAAATATTTTGAAATTATTTTGATATTTTCAAAATATTTTGAATTTTTCTAAATATTTCTAATTATTTTTAAAATATATTTTTATTTTTTTTAGATTTATTATTTTTTAAAATTTTGTAAAATAGTTGAAATTCTTTTGAAATTATTTTGTTTCACAATATTATGAAATTATTTTATTTTAAAATAATTTTATGTCAATTGCAGCTATTTCAAAAGATTTTTAGTATACAAAATCTTTCATAATATTCATATATTTATTCTACTGATGTTAGTATTTATTTTCTAGGTCTAGTCTTTACAGTAGTACTATTAAAGATTTATACTACCTCTTTACTTGGATCTTTCCAAGTGGGCTTTGGCTTCCTAGTTCTACAGATTTACATGGCCACAAGGACTTGTGTTTGCACTATCTGATGTCAGTTTGCATTTTTCTATATAACTCCAATATTGTGCAAATATCTATAACCTGCCAGTTATGCTGATGTGATTATAATTACAAATATCTTATTCCAACTGATCAACAAAATGCTATTATTATAATACTGCCTATGTATTATATAGAAAATTATCAAAATTTTTGCTATAAGTGGGTTTTAAACTCACTACCTACTACTTGAAGAGTTGACAATTTACCTACTTTACTAAGTCATCACACCCTTATTTTGTTTAATATATTAATTAATATTGTAAAAATTTGGTTTCTATATTTGTAATTGTTTTTTTATATACTACTTAATTTATTTAAATTCTATTTACTATATTTTAAATTTTTCTTTTTATTGTTTATTTTTTAATGATTATTAAAAAAAGTTGTTCCTCAACTGTATTTCTAATTATTAATTTTAATTTTAATTAATAATTATAATATAGCAGATAAAAATAATTCAAATAATATTAATTTAACTTCTTTATTTTAATAACAAAATCCTTTTAATTTATTTTTTTATTTTAAAACTTAACAATAATTATATTATTAAACTTATATTATCAAATAAAAATATAAAAATTATTTAAGCTTAAATTCATTTAAATTGACTAATTTGTTTAAATGTATTAAAAAATTTAAAATTTTTTTTAAATTTTAACTTTTTTTTTATAAATTTTATTCTATTTTTTTGATATAAATTTATTATTGATAATTCTAAATTAATTCTATAAATTCAACTAATAGTATTGAAATCAATAACTGTAATTCACTTGATATTAATACTAATTATAAACTTGCAATAATATTAATAAGATTGTTGCTTAAGTTTGTTATGCTAACTTACGTGTTTAAAGATCAAAAATAAATTCGATTTTTTAATTTAAACCCGGGTCATACAACCGGATTATAATATTACAAAATCGATTTAATATAAAATCGGGTTAACCTGAATTTAAAGTTGAATTCCATAATTATTTTTATTGAACTTTTTATTAATGAAACATTAATTTATATTAGGTTTAATCTCTCAATTGAGATAAACCTAATAAAATTAAACGAATATCATCAATACAGAAAACAAATAAATAATCAGCTAATCAATGCCTAAAATCTTTTTCAGCTTGACTACTAAAGCCCATTCTTCGTTGCTTAAATCATTTCGAAATGATTCCTTTAACACATTAATAGATTGACGTGAAATCTTTAAAACAGGAGCAATATGTGAAAATTAGACAAGTTTTATGTCTTAAAAAAAAGGCATACATTAAGTAAAATATGAACAACTCACTCTACTATATAACTCGTCACTTTCGGTGAAATGCCTTCCAAACAGCTTTGGAGTTTCATACCCTGGACACTCCAATTTAATTGCAACACCAGCACCAGATCGACCTTTTTTAATAATATCCACTGCTTTGTGATTCTGTTCCATGCTTGCGACTTTACCAAGGCTTATAATTTCTCGGGTCTACAACAATGTATTATTTAGATATATGGTCATTTCTTGTTTAGAAACAAAAGAACGAAACAAATAAAAAACCTTAGTTGCAGGGTCGGTTTTAACAACACATATGGGAGTCCCGGTTCTTAAAACACCTTCAACAACATCAACACCTAGGATTATAGGGTCTCTTTTATTAAAGATGGCGCTAGGTACAATTTTAAGAACACAAGGAAAAACTGCCTGGGGCGCTTGATCTTTCCTCCTTTGCTCTACAATATCCTATTAAGTTAAAAACAATCTATTCAATACGATAGTTCAAATCCTTATGACTGAAGATGCTAAGAACAAACCTTGTTGTACGCTGTAAATTGATCAAACAAATGATAAATAATATCTGCTTCAAAAATTTTGATTCCAAGCTCTTTTGCTAATTCTTGTGCTTCTTTTTCAACTTTAACATCAAAGCACAAAATAACAGCAAGCCTAAATTATATAATAAAAAATTTAATACATGCATGATTGTATTATGATAGTAGCACTTTCCTCAATACTTACTCCCTAACCTTCTCTAGCATAGTAGCTGCACGCATAATATCTTTTTTATGTACGGGGCCAATGTTTATACCCGATACTGGAATCTTCGATACTTTCAAGAATTCCAAAAGTGCTTCTAGAGAACCTAAAGTAGATGCTTGCACACATACACCTCTGCCTGACTTATCAACAGAGTTCAACAAGCTCGTTAGATCAGACATGACTTCTTCCTTGAGTTCGTCTTCATCATCATCAGGTCCACAAACCAAAAGTCGAGAACCCGCGACTGCCTTCTCAAGATCTTGTGCTGAAATTTTTACACCGAGAGCAGCTTTCACACTTTTATGATGTACATATGCTGACTTAACACGAAGTTCTCTCAATGGCTGTGGTGTCAGCAATGCACGAATGGTTGTTACGATAGGCCCATTGAGACCACAGAGAACAATTTTATCACCCTCATTTAAAACGCCGTTGGAAAGAACAACATCGATGGTCATACCAAGACCTTCAATTACTTTAACTTCCAAAACTGTGCACTCCAATTCAGACAAGTACATTAATTTATCGCTCATCCTGGTTTGCGTTAGGTTTACTAATAGCATGAGCATATCAGGAATTCCCTCTCCAGTAATAGCGGATGTCGGGACAAGTGAAACATTTTTAGCAAAATTCTTATTCTCATAGTAAAGACAAGAATTTAATCCCTAGAAATTAATATCAATTTTGGTTATATCAAATACTATACATCGTTTATTACAACAGCTATTTGATTACCTGTTCTGCGAAAGCTAGGATAGTTTGTTCAACTCGGTCCAGAAATTCGCGTTTGACAGTTGCACTTTGCTTCTCAAGAGAATCCTGAAAAGCATTATCTGGTATAGGGTTCCAATCGTATATACGGTCGATCTTTAATTGATATTTTTAATAAAAAGATAATAATTTAATCATTTAATAAAATTACGATTATTTAATGTTAATGTACCTTATTAAGAGCTACAATGAATGGGGTTTTACGATCTCGCAGTAATCTTATAGATTCTAATGTTTGCGGTTCTAGCCCATGCTGAAAAATAATCAGATGATAAATCAGATGACAAATAAAAATAATGGGAGAGGATGAAACCCACGCTGTAAGTTAGTAAAACCGCTACGTAGATCACGTTAGGGCAAAAGCGGATTTCACCCTTATGTGATCTGTATAGCGGATTTCACCCTGCCATAAAATAATTAGTTCGTAATATGATTAATATAAACAGATCGACTTACCATTATATCGACTACCAGTATGGCAATATTACATAAGGAAGATCCTCTTGAACGTAAATTAGTAAAAGACTCGTGGCCAGGAGTATCAATAATCAATAATCCTGGGAGTTTGTATTGCTGCTTTCCATCCTGTAATAAGGAATCAAACAAATTAGTTATGACAAACTTTTGTACAATAAAAAATGGTTACAATACCTTATTAAGCGGTGCTGTTTTTGTTTTAATAGTTTCCATGGGAAAATAGGTGGCACCAATTTGTTGTGTAATACCTCCAGCTTCACCTTCTTGGACATTCGTTTGGCGGACTTTATCTAACAATTTTGTCTTAAATACTTATGCTTTGAGTATTGCATGATCGATTATTTCAACACAGTATAGTAAAACAGATTACATACATTATGCGTTACAGTGAAATCACCCAATAAAAAGCGGTGATTTCCATCCACTACGAAGCCATAATAGTCACCTATTCCAATTTCTTCAACTTCAAATCTCCAATACTGTTCTTTCTTTTGTGACCTTGTAACCCCCTGTTTCTTTAAAAAAAATTGTATAAATAACTTGTCATCACGTGTATATATTGTCCTCGTACTTTACCAACCTTTCTATCCGTTCCAGAGACCGAATCATAAGAGAATAACGCGAAACCACATGAACGGGAAAGGCGGACGAATTTTCGTATTATAGGGTCATCTTTTTTTACCATCCTAGCAATTTTATCTTGTGACTCTCCAAAACTACAAATAATACCTGAAAGTAAAGGAAGACGAACTTGCATAATATCATCGAGCATCATGATGTCAGGAATGTCTTTGTATATAAAGATGTCAAGTTCTTGCAAAAGGCGGAATAATAAATTGCGGTTTGCAGCTTTATATTCAGAATATGATATTCTATAAACTGACATAATTTCTCTGCCATGGTCTGAAAAATGACACTTTCTGTGTTTATTAACTATATTCGTGCCAATCCAAAAGCCAACTAACCACGCACATAATTTAATAATAGCAGGAGAAGAAGGTATATCGACCATACTCTCAACGATTTTGCCAAACGCACCCTCTTGACTCGGAAATCGAACTTTTCCTGGAATAAACATTTTGGCTTGAGACTGCACTTCAGGATCACAATTTAAAAATTGGGTAACGGTTGGTTGCCATATGAAGCCTGGTCTCACGGTAGAAATGCGGGAATTCGAGTCATCCAAATTGAGTTTTTCAACCCTATTAAGTAATTCCAAATCGCGAATGGCAATTTGCTTAGCACTATTGATAGTAGAATAGTCCGTACTTCGAAACGGATAAAGTTTGACTTTTTTTTGTATCAAATTTGTGACACTATCATGTGTAAAGTAAACGAGCCTAAATAATGCTTTTCCATCCTTGCTACATTGAGATTGCAAGGATGGTCCCGACATCATCTGAAGAACAAGGATATGTGCATCATTGCACACAAAAGGCTGAGCAAATCTACAGTTTATTGGTACTATTTTGTAAAGAACACCTTTGCCACTGGTGACGCCACTAACATTGCGAGGTGTACTATCATCTCCCATCACTTGATCACCTTCTTTAATTGTTTCAACAGCTTTGATTCGTCCATCATACATTAAAACAGGAGTACCCTTTCCAAAGCACTTTCCTGTAGTTAATAATTATTAAAAACGGTGAATATGATATTCAATACTGAAAAAACGCAACAATTGTTTGTCTAATATATCATCATAACTGCGCCATAATGTCAACATTCGTTTCCTTTGATGACCATAAATTTCTCCTACGTGTTATGGTTAAGACACAAAATACATAAGAACATGAACTATCATGTAAAATAAGAATAATAACAAAATAATGTACATATCTGTATCGACATGTCCTAAGATACAGCAGATTGGCGATCTCAAATCGTCTTTAGATCTATTGGCGAGTGCCTCTTCATATCGTTTCTACAACAAAAAAATAATTATATAAAATTATGCATGCGAAATCACAATAATTTCGAAATTACCTTTCGGCGTTCCGCAGCCTCAACCTTTTGTTTGTTTCTTTGTTTTTGATGTTCTGTCATTTTTTCATTGTCAGAGTCTTCATCGCTATCCTCATCATTATCTTCTGATTCAGGTTCATCTGACTCACTCTCAGATTCAGCTTTTGACTTTGCATCCTTAACTGACGCGGACGCTGGCTCTTGTTTCGTGGGAAATTTGGCTGGTATAGTTTTTTGCGTCGAATCTGTATTGACATCCTCTGTTGGCTCCTGCTTTTTGGACGTATCAACTTTTGTAGGAGCCACCGGTGGGATTTCAATTGAAGTGACTATATATGACGTGAAATGCATATTTAGCATGCGCATAGTCCAATGTGAATAATTATAAATCTTAAATCTTAAAATATACCATCATTTGTTGGGATCTTTTCATAATCTGATGTCCCATCGTCTACTTCATCTGATGATGACTCATCCCATTGTTCTCTGATATTATCTTTTATTTCGATGGATTTGTTTTCTATTTCCTCGTTTTCTTCTTTTGTGTCATTATTAGTGTCAATTTTTTTTTCAACTTCTATATTTTCTAGAGTTCCTGAGCTATTGCCCACTGATAGCTTTGAGACATCCACCTCAGTTTTATCAGAAATTTGTTTTGTTTGGCCCTTTTTCTTATTAGAGTAAATTACTTTTTTTGTTTTTTGTTCACCGTCCTTATCAAGACCCTCTACCTTATACCCAGATTCTATCATCTGCTGCAACCGCCTTTGGGCTTGTTGCTGCTTTGCCTTTTGAGCAGCGTTTAAATATTTACCCTCCTTTTTAAGCCGTTCTTTCTTTTCCTAATATACATAAACATAGTAGCATATTGGTAATGAGTCATTCTGATTCCTATATTACACAACCCAAATAAAACTTAAATTTTCACACCTTTTCTTTTTCCTTCTTTCTCTGCTTAGCTAATTCTTTCTGTCTCTCTTCTTCTTCTTTACGCTTTCGTTCCTCTGAAAATAAAATATTATATGTAATGAAGAACGCGATAATTGTTAACTATACGTTATAATGATTACCCTCAATTCGCTTTTGTTCTTCCTGCTCTTGCCGTAGTCTTTCTTCCTCAGCGATACTAATAAAATATCAGTTATATACTGTAAGATTACACTACACCATTTTAACAAATAAACCAACCGCTGAGCCTCTAGTTGTGCACGAATAGCCGCAATTGGTGGTTTCTTTTTTGTTGGTGCCTTTTTTTCTTCCTCTTTTGTTGATTTGTTTTTTTTTTTCTTTTTGTCCTTTTTTGAGTCATCAATCGCGGCTTCCGGTGGATCCTCAGATGTTTGTGGTATCTCTGACGCTGGTGGTTTGGAATCTTCGGTAGATACGGTCACAGCTGCTACATTTTCCTCTTTAGTAGTTTCAGCACTTTTTGTATTTGATTGCGTTTTTTTCTTTTCAGTCTCAGCTTTCTTTTTTTCTTTTTGCTTCTTTAGTTTTTCTTTTTCTTTTTTGCTTAATATTCGAATTTCACTACTCTCTTCAACAGGTTTGTCAGCTTCAACCGGCTTGTCAGCTTCAACTATTTCTGATTCTTCTTCTGATCCTTTTTTTTTTTTTTGTTTTTTGTTCTTTTTATTTTTATTATTAAATTCTTCGTCAATCCAATCGTCGTCTGGTTGCACTTCCATTGTCCTTATCCTATACTGAGAAGACTGTAAGACTGTATTTATATCTAAGAGCTAAAAAAATTTACAGATATCTAGTCATAGGAAGAAATTCGTCTGATTGGCTAGTGTAAATCAATTGCCCGGGTAACTAATTTATATGGTTTTAAAGTACTTTTTAAAAATCACCGCAAACCTCATCGTTAGCTTTAGAAAGGTGCTGTGCAAAATAATCCCAAAACTGACATACTTTATTTAGAAGACAAAATGCCATGCAAAAGCTGTAGAAGCAATTATTAATGAAATTAAAAGATCAACAGTTGAAATCTTTTTTTTGATAAACTATAAACTATATTATTAAAAAAAAATTGGGCATGCTCTTTGGGCCCTCATGCCCATGGGTATGCCTAGAGATGGGACACTGCGCAGCCTGCGCAGTATTTCACTTAAAGATCTAGTATCACCAGTCGCAGACTATATGATCTTATTGAAAAAATTGTTTCGCAATTTAGTTTAGGGTTAGGGTCCCATCAGTAGGTTAATGTTTGTTTAAAAGATTATAGTTATAGTAAAATTTCATGAGGAAATTTTTTTGTTAGTACGCAGAAGGCACTTTCATAGGCAAAATTTCGAGCTACGAG
>CAJVQA010004680.1:0-17223 GCA_910591915.1 Cetraspora pellucida
CCAAAATTCGTCGTTCGTGGGAATTGAACCTTAGACCTGCCACTTGAGGGTTGACAACCTATCCACTTCACTAGGTCGCCACACCCCTACTTTAGTTTTTATATTCATCTATCTATTTACATTTATCAATAACTCTGATTAATATTAGTAAAAATATACTATAGTTACTAAGTCTTTAAAGCAGTTTACTCAAATAAGTAACTTTTGATCTTATACTAAATCTTTTAAAATCTTTTGTATTCTATTTTATAACTAATCTGGTTATACTATAATTAAAACTAATACTTATAATTAGAATATACTATTAAACTATTATGTTTTTGTAAAGTTTATTTCAACTTTATTATTTACTTTACAACATATCTCTAATACTTTAGTATTTAATTTAAGTTATATTAAGCTTTCAGTTTAGATAATCAAAAAAAAGATAGGTATAACTATATTTTTAATTTATATATAATTTTTTTTCTATTATTTTTTTTTAAAATTTCAGTAACCTGACTGGTTACAATAGTCTTTTTTTAAAGACTAACACATTATCTAGTTTTACAAGTTTTAGTTTTATTTCTATAGATTTAATCTTTATAATAATATTGTCAAAAGTTTAAATTGCCTTTCTATTTAAGTTTTTTAAATAAGCTTTTGTCTTTCTAATTTTTATAATTTACTTGACTATAAGAACTTATTATAGATTCATATTGCCTAGTATCAGTTTGTATTTCTTTATACAAGATACAACTATTGTATAAATACTATGTAATCTTCTAGTTATGCTAATATAATACAAATAACAGATATTTGATTCTAATCAATAATGAAAAACAATTAATTATGATATAAAAAGAATTTCAAATTTTTATTAACACTAGGATTTGAACTTTAGACCTGCCACTTGAGAGTTAACAACATAACCACTTCACTATATCACTATGTCCCTTACTTATATTTTAATATTATATAAATAAAAAAATAAAAAATAAAAAACAAAATAAAAAACAAAACAAGATCTTTTTTTTTTTAAAAAAAAAATCTTATTAGAAATATTAATAATTAAATTAGATTCAATTTGATTAATTTTAATCAAGTCTAATCTAATTTATTATAATTATTTAATTTTAAGACTTTACTAATTCAAAGCAGTTTAAATCAGTTCAATTTTAAAACTTAAAGTAACCTATTTTTAGAAGTTTCAAATTGTTCTTAAAATTAACTATAATTTATTAGTCTAAGATCAGACCATATAACATTCCAGAGATGTGATAACCTAGTAAAGTGATTAGGTTGTCAACCTCCAAGTAGTAGGTCCAGAGTTCAAATCCTAATATTGATAAAAAATTTGAAAATCCTTATTGTGTTATAGTTAATTGTCTCTCACAATTGGTTAAGATAAGACACCTGTTATCTATATTGCACTAGCATAACTGACAGGTCACATAATATTTGTATAATAGTCACATGACATTGTTCTTTGAAACAAGATCTGTAGTTATACAAAAGAATGCAAACTGGTACTAAGTAGTGCAAACCTACAATAAGTTCTTGTGACTATGTAAATTATAAGAACCAAAAGAAGAAAGATGAAAATCTACTTAAAAGACCTAAGTAGAGAGATAACCCAAACTTTCGATAGTGTTACTATAAAGACTAGACCTATAAATGGAGCTAGAACTTGTGAAACTAGACAAATATGCTGGTCTTTGAGGAGAGACTGAATGAACCAACCAGGTTGTTGAAATTGTCAGATTCTAAAGAAAAAAGTTATATGTTAGCAAACATATAAACCAAAGATATATAGTTTCAACTTACCTTTTCAGGCTATCTGGTTTGACAACTTGGTGAAACTTAGATTGAATATCAAAGTAATAGGAATATGTTATAAAGTCAATACCAGAGTTGGGATAAACTCTACAAGAGCATAGCAGTTTAATAATACATCCTGACTGCCAGTGTTGGTCTCAATCATAACGATACTAGGTCAGTTATAAGAATAGAATACAAAAAATTCTAGAAGGTTTAGTACAAGATCAAAGGTTCTCTATATGAATAAACTGCTTTAAAGACTTAATGATTATAACATATTTTTACTAACATTGACCAGGATCATTGATAGGCAAAGATAGGTAAATGGATACAGAAACAGAGTGGTTAAATAGAGAACCTACAAGCAGGTTCCAGGTATGACAGCTAGTGTAGAACCTTCAAGCAAACTACTTAAATTAGACAATAACTAAAGTTGTATGAGTGACTAGTTGTACACTCTTTTCATAGTTGCCCTTTGTAGTTGTAAAGCATCCATTAGCCAAATATATTATCAATAAAATCCTAGGTCACAAGTACTCACCTTAATATTTAAAAAAAAAAACCATATAACATTCCTAAGTTTATAAAAAAATTTATATTATTACATTTAGCAATTTGAACTGAGAAAAATTTTCTTAATCAGTTAACCAAACTGAAATATTTTATGCCAACCAATTACAACTAGTTAAGATTACTTCACACTTTACATTCGGAAAGCCTTGAACCTTTACTCAAAATTTTGACTCCATCTTGCTTATCTTTTATGTTCATTTATTTTCTTTTTAAAACTTTTCCGAATTCTTGCTCATTCATGATCCTTCCACCCGATTACCGATTTTCAACTGGTTGTACGGGTCAACCGATTACCCGAAATTTATTCGGTTCGGGTCGGTTACCCGATTACAGTCCAACCGGTTCAAATCACTAGTCACAATAGCTTACGGCTTCTGTTGTAATTTTTATATAATGTGACATTATCAGATGATTAACCAATTAAATCAAAGAAATTAGTCAGACTAGACGGAATATCTCATAATTGTACTAATTGGAAATCGATTAGTTGATTTTTCAACTAACGATTTGGAACACTAATAACTCACCTAAACCGTCAGGTTAATTGACCAGACCAAACTCAACCTAATAGCGACGAGTTGGTCAGTTGACGAGACATTTCTATTCAGAACTCAAATTACATTACTGATCACAAATTAAAATATGGGATGAAGTCAATAGAAATGGGACAAATCTATCTAATAAATTTGTTCCATTTCTATTGACTCCACCCCATATACTACCGTAAAATTTTTGGCTCATGTCCAAAAATAATTACTCATATGGGCTATAGAAATCAGGCAAATTGACATTTTAAAAAAAGTTAATGCCTTAACTTTCACTGCTAATATCTCGCTAAATTTTGAAGCCAATCTTATAAATGAGTAGTCAAATGAAAGCTTAAGATCTAAGCTTTCTTTTGACTATTCAATAATGAGAAGCATTGAAATTCATCGAGATATGAGTAGCGAAAGTTAAGGTATTGTTTTTTTTTAAAAAAATGTCAATTTGCTTGACGGCAGCCCATATGTCTCAACGCGATTTTCAGGGCACAGACTCCACTTCTTAGTAAACTGCCCTAGCGTTACCTAACCTAAAAAATTTCGTTAAAAAACTTTGCTGTTAGGGAAGAGCTTTATTAGTGCCAAAATTTCGCAAGAACCTTTTTGTTAGTGCGCAGAAGTAGCGTGTCACACTTGATCTTGAAATATGGTTGTTTTTTTAGTTTAGTCTAATTTCAGGGGCTTAATTTTGGCCAGGTGCCTGAAATTGTAACTTAACTTCAGGCACGACATTTGTATTTTCGTACATGTCATGCATTTTAAAACTGTAACCAACTAACGCTAAGTTGTAATTACCGATTATAGACTGATTTTATTTTGTGGTACATTAATGCATTACATTTAAATCATTCACATCTTTACTAGTCATACAATTGCTTATTTTAAAGGGAAACATTAAACTTCTGCGAAGTTTTCTTTTCCATTACTAATATCCGTGCGTTTCCCTACCTTCAACAAATATAATCACCTTAAAACTTTCTTTTTAACTACACGACTCTACTAAATATGATTAAATTCGCCCCTTTCGCACTCGTTTTCTTCATTACTTACTTGTTCGGTGGGTTTATTAATAAAATGATTTAAATTCGTGCTCAAAAGTATTGCATCATACGAGTAAATGCTATAAAATATACAATTTTATGCTACTTAAAAGTTTACATTTTATTAATAATAAATTTTTCTATTTTAAATTTATTTCTTCCGTGATAGAACGTAATGAAAATAATTTTAAAGTTAAATAAAAATGTAAACTTTCACTCAGCATAAAAATTTCTATTTTAATAGCATTTATTCATGCATTATGCAATATTTTACATTATTTAATGGTTAAGATAATAAATGTCGGACGTTAAAATACAACAAAAATAATAGTAACAAATTGAAATTGTATGATTCCATCAAATGTAGTTTTATCATATGCTATACCAGTAAAGGACATATCATCTACCTCAATTGGCATATCAAAAATACATACCTTCCCTTCAACAGAAAGTTTTGTGGTTGCTGTTCAACATGTCGATGATCTTGTGAACGATGTTGGTGATTTGCTCGCGGAGAGAGTCTCTGCTGTTATTGTAAACTTTGACTTACGTGACGAACAATTGCTCATAAACAATGTGCCCATCCCATTAGGGATTAATTCCATCCAAGTATGCATTAATTAATTAATTTATGAACATTTAAATACATCATTTTAAATTTCTCCATTATTGTTTTAGGTAATTGAAGCCCAAGTTATTCCAGAAAATAAAAATATTCATAAATACGAAAACAACTTTGACAGTAGCATCATTACTGTCGAAATTAAAACTGTTGCAGAGTTTTTATCTACCGAGGGGAAGGGTGGATCTCTTCGTCGTATCAAAATTTCTATCCGCATAATTGAAGTTGATGGAACAAAAGTTAATCAAGTTGAAATAATTAAAAAAGCTTTTGAATTCAGTAGTTTAGAAACTGCTGATAATAGTCAAAATTCAGAAATTTCTACTATGTATCTCAAAAGTCATTCTTGTTCTATGATCTCTTATTTCCGTCGTTGGTGGCACTCTTCTTCTTGGCTTACCAATGTTGCTATTGTTACCTTATCCTTTATATTCTTTGGCATTGTATTTATGGTTATCCGTGATGGTATAGAAGATATTATTGCTCAAAATCCTTACCAAATTGTTTGTCAAGACGATGACGATGGCCGAGTAGAAAAAAATATCTTTTCAGCCGATGAAGAAAAACAAGCATTGATGAAACAAAATACAGAGAAAAATTAGATGAACTACGTATATTATACGTATATGGTATTAAAGAATTTTATTCTTTTTATATACATTATAATATGTAGCTCGTTGAATATAATTTCAATAGGGAATGAGCACTCCGTTCTTATATAAAAGTTTTCTCTTGTATAATACATTGTTCCTTGATCTTGTTTCTTATTTTAAATATACAATTCTTTGACATGCAACTAGAGTTATAAATCAATCATAATCCATTTTTAGTGTACAAATTCTCTTTGACATGCTTCATTCAAATGCTCTGTCTAAACATCAAAAACACGTCCAAAGCCAAGCTTCAAAATAATTAATAAATTTCTATAGAAAATACATCCTATATATTTTCTAGAAAATTGAATAGATTATTTTCATTTTGAGTAATAAAGTATTCTGATGGGTGTATTATCTATCTGTTCTAGTACTAACATGAGGTTTTGACACTAATTTGATGATGCATGTGAAGGTATATGCAGTCTTAAGGAATACCAAAAAATCAAAACAGAAAGACGTACTCACTAAGAATAAAAATCAAGATAAACTTGTAAGCATTAAGAACTGATCTTGAAAAAGTTCTGCTAACACATTTCATATATGATCAAACTAGAATTAATGTAGCTATTATCTTGAACTAATAAGGCTTGTGAAGCATATGAAATAGCAACTTATTGGTGATCTCAAAATAGAACAAATATAGTTTCATGCTGCTTAACAATTTTTATATATAAAACAAATAAATTTTTTTTTATTCTATTAGCTATAGTGATTTCTAAAAATTAGAGTTGCATAATACACATTATAGTTTAAGAGATAAGCATAAAACAATTTTATTTGATCTTTATTAATTGTATTAATATCTTTAAAAGCTAATATACACACTATTAAATAAACCCCCATAAGTGCACCCTCTGTAAGTGCATCCTTCTATAAATACACTTTTCTTATTGCTATGTCGTTAAAGTTCGGTCCCAAGAGCGTGCACTTATGGAGGTTTTATTGTACATTCTTTTTTCTAAAAACTACTCTAACAGGCCATTTACTCAGGACAACAATATGTCTACCGCTACAGATAATAAGTGCTAAATTGTCACAATTCTATCAATGGTATTGGGTAAATAACCTTCGAGAAAATACCTTTTTTAAAGTTTTGAAGGATGCTCATTGCTAAGATGTTAAATCACGTGTTTCTGTGTTGGTAGCATTACTATCGAATAAGCAGCATTAGGTAAGCACAGCAGAATGCTGTGTCCCGACTTCTAAAGCCATATGAAAATTTTAACTTGTTGTTTCAAACAACTTAATAAGAATGATTTACTTATCTTTATACTTAAAAAATTTGAAATGGATCTTTTATATGTATATATTGTAACGATTTATTTTTAATATCAATTTAATTATACATATATGATTCACACTTAATAATAAAAACGATCTTTATTAGTCGCTGATCAAGTTGACTTTAAATCAATAAATATAACTACATAAGCAGAATATAATCCGTACATTTCAACATACAACATATATAGGATGTTTCTTGCTACGTATTTGGTACGATATTAACTTATTATAGAAATTTTCTCTATTTTAATTGTTAAATTAAACAGCTAACGCTAATTGTGTATTGTAAATTCATTTAAAAATCCAAATCAGATAGCTAGATAATTTATCCGTCCTGGGACCTTCCGGGCACCCGCTATGAGTTACAAATAAAGAATGTTCTATTAAAAGCTTTTCTAACGATTCTCGATATTTTTAATCGTTTCGTTTAACGAAAGTTATAATTATATATTTCAAAATACTTAAAAATTTTAAATATTGTGAATACTTGATTAAATAATGTGAATATTAATTTAAATACATAACTAAAAACTGTGTATTCATAATATTTGATTAAGTATTCACAATATTTTAAAAAAAAATTGTTTATTTTTGAAAATGGCAATAATTCACAATATAACTCTTAGTAAAAACTAGACGAATTTGCCAGGAATGCAGTTTAAGGCATAAGTTTAAATAAAATATATATCAATATATCAAACTTTCGTACATATTTAATACGTATAACTTTGAGTTCTAAACCCTGAATTGAATGTTCAACTCTAATTAATAACAATAAAAAGTTTTTTTTTTTTTTTTAATCTAGAATAGTTGACTCTTGTATGGTTCGTATTAAATGTTGCGGCACATGATACATGCGGCTTAGAGCAAATCGAAAAGGACTTGATGTACCTTTGGATCATGTCACTCATAGATTTGTCAAATGAAGATCATTCTCCTTGTCCAACATTTCCTTTTTTAATATTGATATAAAATTCTACATGCGTAATTAATGATACAATAACGATAATATCTTCAACAACAGTTCGCAACCTGTTCACTCATTGTTTTAAGGATAACGGCTATAAGTTATAGTTTGCTTCCTCTCTCAATATGTTCAGCAAAGGAAGCTTATTCAACTCGTTAATGAATATAGAGACCCCAAATAATACCTCTAATTTAAAGGATTCAATTATTGAACAATTATTAGCTCTGTTTCCTGATGCCGGTACGTCTCTCCTATTGATTTCTTTATATTTAAATTTATTTTTATTTTTATTTTTGTTATTCTAACTTATACGATTGCCTGTCAAGACCCCGGGTACTTGCGTTACTGTATTGAATTTTACCAAGACAACCACGTTGAACGGATCAGTGAAAAAATATGCAACCAAAATAAGGGTCATTATCCAATAAAGCCAGAAAATTGTAATAATGCTAACTGTACAAAAGCAAAAAACATCTATCTTAAACAGTTAAATGAATTATTTCCTGAATGTGATGTGGGCTTCCTTCGCGAAAAATTATGTTGCTTTGATCATAGTCACATACAACAAGTGACTGAAACATTATTGAATATGGATAAATCTTCAAAGGGTTATCCTCGTAGGCTTAACCCTTTTGTCATTGAACCATGGGAACTTATTCGATCACCTGATTATATAAAAGCTGTTAGGTATCGTTTATATAATGACTTTCCTGATACTTGGAAGTCCACTGTAAAAGCTGTCCTTGCTGAAAACAATTTTGATTATGCTAAAAGCTTTGCCAAAATTCGGGATTTGACGACTAATAATTGGTGGAATTCGATTTTCAGTGTTTTTAGACGTAAAATGTGTAAAGAAGTCGAAAATACTGAACTGGAAGAAGAAGTCCATCGAATGCAAAAAAGTAGATTAGAAGAACAATCTAGAGCTGATTATGAAGTTGCTAAACAAATTAATTTTATGGAATATACAAAAAATGATCAACTTATTACCTGTGGTTGTTGTTACGGTGATTATCCTTTTGAGGATTTAGCTTGTTGTAATGAGGGACATTTATTTTGTAAAGAATGCATTAATCATTTTGTACAAGAAGGTTTATTTGGTCAAGGGTCATTAAGAGGAAAACAAATTAATTGCATAGAACCGGGTGGATGTAACGGTTACTTTACTGAAGATCAACTCAAAGTAACTTTATTATCTGATGTTTTCAAACATTATGTAGAGTCTCTCATAGAACATTCTTTAAAACAAGCAAATTTATCTCTTGTTCAATGCCCATTCTGTTCTTATTGCGAGGTTGATGATGACAGTCCCTTTAATCAATTAAAGATTCCAAAATTTGCTGTGATAGCAGTTAGCATCCCTTTAGCAATATTACCATTTTTTTCATCCTTTGAAAACATAATTAGCGCTTTTAAAGTCGCTACAATTTTTGTTCTTCCTCAAATAGCATTATGGATGTTGGGTGTATTTCCTTTACGAACTTTTCTTGATGATGTTGAAAATATAGTTAAAAAAGTATGTAATTTATTCGGTGATAGTTTTTATTGTTTTTCATGGGTTTAATATATATTTTCTTTTGATTATAGGTAAAGAGACAACGTAGAGGAAATGTATTTAAATGTCAGAATCCCGAGTGTGGTAAGTCTTCATGTTTGCTGTGCAATCGGGAATGTCGACCCTTTCACAAATGCTATGAACAAGAGCAAGATAGCTTGCGACTTTTTGTAGAAAGGGCTATGGCTGAAGCTGTTAAACGAACGGTAAATTCATTATTAACCATACATTCATTAATTAATAATAGCTAAATGCTTTTCTTTTTTTTATTAGTGTCCAAAATGCCATGTGTCATTTACAAAGGCAGATGGCTGTAATAAGATGACATGCCGTTGTGGTTAGTGTGGAAATTTTTTCTCTCTTATTATTGAACTTTTCTTAATTATCCCTAAATTGTTGTTTTATTGTAGGGTACGTCATGTGTTATTTGTGCAGAAAGGACTTGCGTCAAGAGTCGTATGCTCATTGTAAGTTTTCGAGTTTATGTGTGGTCACATTCATTTTTCATAATTAAACTCTAACGATTTGATTTTTATTAAAATAGTTTGTGATCATTTTCGGCCGATACCCGGACAAAAATGTAAGAAATGCAACAAATGTGATTTATATAAAACTGAGGATGAAGACAAGGTTATTAAGGATGCTGCTGCAAAAGCACGAGTAGAATTCATTAAAACTCATCCGGAGGCAAGAGAGGCCAATCTTTTGCAAAATGCTGCTATCGGACCTGTTGTAGGTAATGGTAAGTAATGTAATGTCTTTTGTTCGTGGCAGTCTACTAGTTTCAATTTTAACTTAAATTTATTTACTTATAGAGGAAAAACTATTTCGTGAAATGGTTGAAAAAACGATTGAAAAGGTCGTTGACTATTTAATCCCTTGATAATAAGATTATAACTTTTTTTCTTGTTATTTTGGTAAGATTTGACCTTAAAATTTTTCGTTTACAATCACAATTATATCAATTTCATAATTATTGATACTAGCAATCTTCACTTTAGATCCATTGGAAATTTGTATATTACTCTTTTTTCTTTTTTTTTTTTTTTTTAATTTTTCACTTATTTTTTATGTTGTAACGATCATCTTGATTGCCTTGCATTGATTATTTTTGATTTTGGAAATTTGTTTTTTTTTTTTTGTAATTATAAATATCTGATAACTTAAAGGTTCCATGTTCGATTAAGTTATGAATTGAAGTGATGGTTTAACTTATCTGATCACTTATGAGAACGGTAACCATTTTATTAGTACCTAAACTTGATGTCTTCTAACTTTTTGTCTTCCTGTGTGCTAATACACATTATAATTTTGGATTAACTTATTTTTTTAAATATTATTATTCGTATTTTTAAAAGTAAGGATAATGTTTGTATTTTAATATATTAAATAATGCACGTTGTAGATTTGTAGATTGTTTGCCTCATGATTAACTATCTTTTAGTAATGTATTTATGTAGAAAAAATATATATATAATAAATGCTATATGCATATGGTTATACATTATTTACACCGTGCCTTTAAGTTTGAGAATGACGGAATATTTCTATATTATAATATTTAGATCGAATAAAAATATTCGATAATAGATATATAATCAGTATAAATAGATAATTACCCAACTGAGTACTATTTCGAAATTTTGCAAGATGAAATAATCTCTAAGCGGAAGAATGTGCGCTAACTCTTGTAGAGTCATACCTTTCCATGTACAAGCCCTTAGAACCACACTTTAACAATGTGCACTTAGAGAATAATAAGAAAAATCGCATTTATAGAGGTCAATTAAAGTCTGACCTCTAAGTGTAACCTTTATAAGTTCACACCCTCTCTATAGTCTGACATCTAAGTGAACCTAAAAGTGCATACCTTATTTGGGATTCAAATTCTATAAGGTAAAAGCTAGTAAATTAATTTGTTAGTTTTTTTTTGCTACATAAACTGAGGATGTATTCAAGCTTTTCTTAATAGTATAAAAAAAATTTTTTTTTCTTAAGCAGTCACACTAGTATTTTATTAAGATTTTGAAATTACATTTGCAATTACATAAATATTCCTAACAACTAAGTCTAGCATTACCTAGTCACCTTAATAGTACTTAAGTGCAACCTGTTGCATTACTTCAAGCAGAAGTAAGCTGCTTGTCTGATTACTTAAAGTTCATAATGAAAAGATCTTCTCTTCTTCATGCCAAGTTTCAAAATTGTCTTCTGTGTTTCTTTTTCAAATTGTTTTATTTTTTTCTTGTTTTTTCTTTTTTTTTATCCAATTCTTGATGATTTGTTTTTTTTCTTTTATTTAGTTTTTTTTCCTTTTTTTGACTTATTTGCTATTCTTACTTTTCTTTCTTATTTACTAATTTTCTCACATCAGATTCTTTATACTTGTTCATAAAATATATTTCAGATTATACTTGTTATTATATTTAGTGTTGTCAATGAACAGGTGTGAACAGATGTGTGAACAAAAGTGTAGACAATATACAAACATATTGCACAAAAAAAAATATTAATAACTCAAAAGTTTATTATAACAACTTGATTTTGTATATTAAATAAAAATATTTATTATTAAATTTTATATATAATTATATATTTTTAATAATATATATTTAAGCAATGAAATGTATAAATATCATGAACATCTGTAAATATAAACAACCAAAAAATCCATAAATATAGTAAATGTAATAATACTAATTATTTCTATAAACCATTGTCTTGATTTTATACTTAGGAGTTACCATAATTGGTTCTGTATTTTTTTTGGAATTAGGTTTTTAATTAGTATTTCTCTTATTTTTATTTTCTCTATTTTTATCTTTTCAAAAAGCATTATGTATAATATATATAAAAGAATTCAGACTGTCTTCTTCTTTCAACTTTTTTCAAATTACTGTAATAGTTACTTTTTAGATTCTTTTCTACAAATTTTTTTATTTTTTATATACTACCAAGTATAGCTGTGTTTCTTTTATTTCATCTTGGTATACTTAGTATTCTGTTGTTGTATACATATCTGGTCTTTTTTTGATATGTTCTTTTAGAGTTAGAAGTTTATCTATTATACATTTTATAAATACATTTTTTCTAGCATTACTTCTTATTATACAATGCATCCTTTTGATTCTCTTTAGTTTTTTTCAAAAATATGTTCAATTATAGATTGTAATTTCTATTTCTGGTTCTAAGTCTTTAATTGCTCTGGTTTCTTTTCACTCTGTTTTTAGTCTTACATTTATTATTAACTTTTATAACAATCTTACTAATATGTCAATTTGTTTGTTTTCTTACTCTAAGCAGTACTCTATCTCTTTACAACTGACTTCTTTAATCTGTATTATTTTCTTATTTATTGCTTTTTTCTTTGTTAAACTATCAGTTTTATTATTTCATCTATCTTTATTATGATTTTTATTTTAACTAATTTTATATGTATGTTTTTTGTCATAATAAGGTCTCTAATCTTTATTATCCATATTGCATTTTTCTTTTTAAGGATCTTATTTCTATTTGCTTGTTTCAAACCTCTACTAATGTTTCTTATTACAGCATTGCTGTTTATATATATTTCTATTTGTTTATTCTTAGATATTGTTAAGATTGCTATCTATATTGTTATTAGCTTAGCTGTTGTTAATATCTATTATTCTTCTAAGTCTAATACTATTTTCTTTTCTAATCATTCTTATATTTCATTTGTTTGAACCAACCTTATATTTATTTTATTTTTAGTTACTATACCTTCTTTATTTTTTAAGTTTGCTATACTATCTGTATATATGTATACTTATTTTTGTTTCTTGTTATGTTTCTTCTTAAAACTTTTACTATTTTTTAATTAATATTTTTTTTTAACTTTTGTCATCAAATAATTTCTATTTCTAATTTTTCTATTGTTCTAATTCTTTTATGCTTTTGTTCATCAAATTTTAACCTATTTGTCTTTATTATTTAATTTATTGTTATATTAATTTTGTTACTACCTTTTCTTATTAATATATCTGAAACCATATTGATTTTACTGTTTGCTCTAATCCATTATTAGTAGTCATCTTCTTTTTATTCTTCTTATCTTGTACAGCCATTATATCTATTAATTTCAGTAATTAGTTCATCTTCTTTACTTTATATTTACTAATGTTCTATTAATATTTTTTCTTTTTTTGATTATTTTTCTTAACTACTTATAATCTTGTATATTATATAATATTTATTCTTTTTTTTATTTATTTTTTAAAAAACTTTCTTATTTAATTTGCATTACTTGTCTTAAGTGTTTCTTAAACTTTTTGCTTTCTAATTTACTAAGCATCTTTATTTCTATTATTTTGAACTACTTTGCTTTTTTCTTTTTATTTTATAGATCTTGGAAATTTTTTAGCTGTTGTTATATAATTAATCTTTCATCTTTTGTATCTAATAGCTAGTTTAAGTATATCAACTCTGCTTCATTTATTCTAGTTCTGCTTTTTTTCTATAAATGAATATCTACAAGCTTATTTATCTTAATATTATATCCAAAAATTGTTTATAAATTATTTTCTGTTCTTATATTTATTTTTAGTTTTTTTTACTTTTAGTATTATCAGATATACTAGGTTATCTCTTTAATTATCTATATTCTTTGGTATCTCTTCTATTTTTTATATGTCTTCTGTTAGATTTGCTCTTTAACAGCCTTGTGTTATTCTTAATTTTGTTAATTGTTTGAGACTGTCTTGTTACTTTAGACTTGCTAATAGCTCATTTTTTTGTTTTATTAATAACTCTTATTATAGCATTTTATAATTTCTAAAGATCTTTGTGTTCTATTATGCAGTTTTTTAATGTTTTTTGTAGACTTCTCTTCTGTTTTACCAAACTTATTATTGGTTAATATATTTTACTTATACTTTTTTCTGATATCTTTATTAGTTAAAACATATAACTTAATTTGGGTATTATTATCTTATTATTAATATATGTAATCTGACTTATTGTATTTTTTTTGTATTTGAGATTTCTTATTGTTTGGCTTATTATTTCTTTTACCTTTTTCTTTATTAGTACTTTGTGCACTTTGTTATTTAGTCATATTTCTAATAAGCAAACTATCTTATTTCTTAGTTCTTTTCTTATTTTGCTTTTCTCAAAGGTTAGTTTTCTTTTTTCTTTTTTAACTTTTGTATTTATTATTAGTAGCTTTAATTTAGTTTCATTTATCTCTATATTATTTATTATAAAGAACTCTTTTACTATTTTTAAGATCTTTATTAGCTGCTTTTTATTATTTGTAATCTATGTTGTATTATCTGCATATATAATCATTACTTGGTGATATCTTGTAATATTATTTTATTATATATCTTTTTTAATTTATTGTTTTATTATATAGCTTAAACTTTTATATTCTTGTATTCTTTTTAAAAGTGGATTGTAAAAAAGCTGTCATATTAATAATAATATTACTTTATCTTGGTCTATATTATTATCTGTTGTTATTTTTTTTGTTAGACTATATACTATAATAATTCTTAGTTATTTCTTATAGAAAAGATTTAAAATATATTTTACTATTCTTTTGAGTATCTTAACTTTTTACAATACTAATTTGAAACTTTTAAGTAGAACTGAATCAAATATCTTTTTTATGTTTTACAAAAGTATTTATACTTTTTATTTTTCTTTTTAATTTCTTTTATTATTATATTTAGAATATGTACTAGTTGTTCTGTTGAGTTATCTGAAAGGCCTATATAATTTGAACCTTTAAGTATTTCTTTTTTCATAAAAACTTTGGTAAGCCTTTTTATTATTATCTTTGTTATAATTTTTCTAATATTTTATTAGTATTATAGGTTGAATATTATTTAAATTGTATTTTTATTTGACATCTTTTGGTATTAAATATACTTGTATTATTTTCTATTTAGTTAGTATCTTTCCTACTTCTAAACACAAATCTGAGAAGCCTTTAAATACTTTTTATATTTTCTCTCTTGCTTGTTTTATTAGAATATAAATTATATCTGATATACCTAAAGTTATTCTTGTTTTTAGTTCTCTTAATACTTTATCTTATTCTTTTTTTTTAATTTCTTTTTTAACTTCTGCATGCTATTCTTTTTTGATATTTTTTTATGATTTATATATTTTCTTCTATTTTTCCAACATTTCTTCTAATTTAGTATTTCTTTTTCTAAACTGTTTCTTAAAATATTTTATAATTCTTATTTTATTTTTTTAAGTTTTGTTGGCAAGTTTATTTCTTTTTTTTTTTTTTAATAAATCTGTTAAGTATTATCTTTTTATAAGGTCTATTTAATAAATTAGTTATTATCTTTTTTTAATTTGTTTTAATTTTTTTATATCTTTTATTAATATTTATTTCTATTTGTTTCCTTTATGTTTGCATCTATTCTTTCTTTCTTCTTTCTTATAACAGTTTTTTTTAATTTTTATATTTTTTATTAATGTACTTGACTATTGACTTTGTAATCTTGATAATTTTATATCTATTTCTTTGCTTAGTGTTTTTAATTGTTCATTAATTTTACTTCTCTTTTCTTCTGCTACTTTTTGATTCTTTTTTGTCTTCATATGTCTGATTAATCTTTAAAGCTTAATCAACTTTTCTTATTATTGTTCTTTTTAGCTTTTTCTATTTATTATTATATTATCTACTTTTTCTTTGATATATGCTTACTTGCTACTATAATAATTACTTCCTTAATTATATTTTAAATGTTATTTATTTTGTTTATTTTTTTATTATTATCTTGTTTTTTTTTATAAATGTTTTTTAGGATCTTTTTGATTTCTAGTCAGTTTTGTAGTTCTTGTATATAGTTTTTTTGATTTTTTGTTTTTATTAGATTATACAAATATATTGTTTTTGACTGCCTTTTTCTTTTAGTTTCTGTCTTATTTCTTTTTGTTACTATGTACTTGATCCATATTTTTGTTATTATTATTTTATAGTCACTTTTTGTAATTTCTTCTATTTCTATGATTTTTGTTCTCTGTAATTCTGATTCCAGTTCCTCTGACACCTATACATAGTCAATTCTTGTTATTACTTTTCATTTGATCATATATATTGTTGTCTTATTAAATATATGTCTTTATATATATTACTAAAGTTTTGTTTTTTTATCTAATTAAAGATTGATAATTTTTTGTAGTTCACTGTTTATAAATATTGCCTATCTAATATATTGTTTGCTATATGTTTAAAGTTATCTATTATAACTATTTGTGTTTTTTTTTTCTTTTTTAAAACTGTTTCTACAATTTTTTGCTAAATGTTTTTTTTTACTATCTTGTTATTTAGTAATATATAAACTGCACTTATTATAAGTTTCAGTTACTTAAAGTATAGTATATTCTTTATCATATACTTATTTATCTTTTGATTACACTAACATGTTTTTCTTATTGTTTATTCATCAAGATTCTGATACTAGATCCTTTTTTTTATTTTTTGTTGCATTTACTTAATACTTCATATATTTATTTTTTTTAGTATATATTAAGAATTTTTCTTCTCTTTTTATAAAATTCATTTCTGTAATTCTCAGTATTGCAATTTCTTTTTCTTTTGCTCAGTTGAACAAATTTTTTAATTTCTAATCTTTTGATTTTGGGTTCATTAATATTGTAATATGCAATTTTAATTTCTTTTTTTTTTTTTTCTTTTTTTTTCAATTGCTTTTATATCATTTGTGTTTTCAGTTATTTTTCCTTTTTTTTCATTTATTTTTTTTTTTAGATCAAAAAGTATTTCTTTTTTCTTTTCTTCAAAACTTTCACTTTTTCATTATAAAAAATTACTAATCTTCTCATTTGTATTTATAAGTTCAACTAAGGCACCCTTAGAAGCAGTTAAACAGGCCTTCTTTTATATCTAATCAGTTTAGTTTATCTAAGATTTGGCCTAAAACTTCTTTTATCTGTCTTGTTTTTATATGCACTTATATATTTAACTTTATTTTTTTTTTGTTATATTTTCTTTATTTTTTTCTGTATTGGTATTTCTATCTCATAACTATTCTTTTATATTCTTTATCTGAAAGTTGTTTTTTGTTTCTATATATTTTCTATTTAGAACTAACACAGGTTGAATGAATGAATAAAGGGTGAATAATAGGTAAATAACAGAAAAAAAAACTGCCATTATTCTACCCTATATCTGCCAAATAA
>CAJVQA010004681.1:0-17223 GCA_910591915.1 Cetraspora pellucida
AAGATATTATAGCAGGGAAGGTCCTTGGAGTTAGATGAAGAGTTGGAATCCAAGGAGTAAGAAGATGTTTCTGCAAGGTCGCTCACCGTTTTAAGCTCGGCTTGCACAGCTGCAAAAGATACTGTAGTCTTCCCAGTACGTTGAGCCTGACCGTCATTAACCCAGTCTTCTGCGTATATTATTAAAATTAGAAAGACCTATTTTACAATTTTTTTTTATAAATTAATATTAGTTTACTTAATATAATTTTTTATAAAATTAAATATAAAAAAATTTTACTATTAAATTTATATATAATTTTAATATAATATTCTTTATTCTTAATTTAATTTGGAAAATTTAATAGAGATTATATATTTATAAGCTATGCAATTAAGTTACTAAGTGACTAAATAACTAAATAACTAAGTAATTAGTTTTTCTAATTAACTAAGCATCTAAATGACTAAGTGATTAAATATCTAAACAACTAAATAACTAAGCAATTAAATAACTAAGCAACTAAGTATTTAAATAACTAAATGATTAATAATAATATAATAATAATATTAATAATATATTTATAATAATAAAATAATAGATGGTGATTCTAATGTAATAGTTGGATTGTCATCCTTCAAGTGGCAGATCTAAAGTTTAAATCCCGCCTATGATGAAATTTGAAAATTATATCCATGTTATAATAACTGTTTTTTATTAATCAGTTGACCTTATATGACTATAACTCAGATATACCAAGTCATGTTCTATTGATATTGGAAGCTTGAGGCATTTATACAAAGTGTAATATTATATATATATAAAAGAATGTATAACTAATATTGTATAAGACTTTGGTACAAACCCACAATAAGACCATCAGGTATAAAAGACTAAAAAACTGAGATGACAAAAATTTACTTAGAAATTTCTAAATAAAAAGATAGCATGAACTTTCAACAGTATCATCAGACAGGTTAAAGACCATGAAACACCTTCATAAGAACCAAAAATTAAAACCAAACATCAAATATATATAGAGAAACATATAACCAACTAGGCCACCAGATTCATTGAAGGAAAAGAATACAAAAATATATTATACTAGGTCATCTGAATTGGTAGTCTGGAATGAGACTGATGGTTCTAAGTTGTGACTAGTAAAAGATAATAAAAAAGATGCCAGAAAGATAGGTACTGGGATTTTAGTAAACTTTATAAGAGTAAAAATAGTATAACATAGTAGTTAAACAGGTAATCATTGTGACTGCAAGTGTTAAATAACTATAATATGTTGTATAAAACTAGGTCTATATGTGTGAGACATAAAAACTCTAATAAGTTTCCTATTGAAGATAAATTAGTCCTAAGGGTAATAACCAATATCAGAAACTTAAATGAATGTAACCTTGAGATATTCTTATGATATAAGAAGAATTGTATATGTAGAGGGTTTAAATAGGCAAGACTCTTAATTGGCTTGCAGGTATAGCAACTAGTGTAGAACTTATGTAGCAATGTGTAAGCAGACTACTTGAATTAGGTACCAAAAATGCACATATAACTAGTTGTAACCTTCAATATAAGGTGAGCCTCTGGTGATATGCTGTGTCCTAATATACTTGAATAAAAACATCACATCCCCAAGATAGGAACTTTAATTATAAAAAAAAAAAAAAATTCTAAGTGAACCTTAACTACCTTAGTTGTACAATCTTAGTATATCTTTTTTTTTTTGATATTAAAATGAATCTTAGTATATCTTAATATATAATATATTTATATATACAACTAAAATTACTAATAAAGATATAAGCAAGGCCTCACCTTAACACCAAAAAAAAAACTCACCAGTGATGCTAACACACGGCTGTTATACCCCAAAAACAGAAATTAACTAAGTCAGTTGTACTAAATAAAAATGGATAACTTTTCTAAAAACCTTATTATAATTAAAATTTGAAACTTATTACTTTTGTTATATTTTAGAATAACTAACTCAATAATTTTTATTAAAAAGATATACATGGAATTAGCACCACTGAAGTAATTTTACTTTGGCCAGAACACAATTTTAATATATTTATAGCACGTATATAAAAGAAACTGCAAACTCAAAGTTGTTACACTAAAATCCGTTATAATCAGGTAAAGTTACAATATACCCAAATTTGAATTTAATGTGAATCAATGTTAGATTCAGAGTCTGTGCCTTGAAACCGATATCATTATTACGCCAAAAATAATAACATGTAAGCAGATTACTTATTATCAATTTGGGTTCACATGAGCTTTGAGTTTTGATAAACTAATATACATATATTGACATATTGGATACTCTTAATTATCCGATTTAGATGGCTGAGGAAAGAAAATAAAATGGTGCACAATCCATAGCTAAAAAAAGGAAAGCATTAATAGTAGTGTAACACCAAAAATCAAGGAACTAGAAACTTTCAAAATCGTCTATTAAGAGAAAAAACGCATATTACGATTTTAATAGAGAAAACTGATATATTAATCCATTATTATTAAAAGGATTAAATAATATATAAATTGATTGGTAATAGGAAAAAAAATACCAATTGATAAAGATTAAAGGTAAAAGAGTGTGTGACATCGAACGAAACGATGGGTAAGACTGATAATTGCATCGTATATCATTAAAAAGAAATAATGCACCTTTGCAACATAATGCTTGCATAAATATAATTTTCACAGTCCAATTTCGCGACAAAAAATATATCACGAATAGTGAGTCATGTTAATAATAATAAGATAAACAAAATAACTTATCACACCTTGCAAATTTTAAAAAGATAAGAATAATCTAGTTACAACAACCACTAGTAAATTTAGATTTGGATTCTATATTAACTTTGTCAAGATTTTGAGCTTTCTGCTGCTCATGTGCGTGTGAGTCAATCAATCTCTTCTTAATGTCCCTGTAGTTAAGTTATAAAAAAATTGAGGGTAATATATGATTAATATGAAGGAATATACTAATAACAATTCGATATGTCGGTAAAAGTGAATTTTAACCTGGCCAAAGTAAAGAAAGCCTCTTCCACATTAATATTAGCCTTGGCACTAGTTTCTAAAAACTTGATTTTAAATTCGTCGGCGAGTTGCTGACCTTGTTCTTTAGTAATTGCCTAAGGGATTGTAAATTTAAATTCAAAGAATTTTTTAGAATTTTATTAGGGATAAAAAATATTTGAAATTTAAAAAGTACCTTTTTCTCAACCCAGTCACATTTATTACCAATAAGGATTTTATTAACACCTTCACTAGCATGCTGTTCTATGTTGGAAAACCAGTTTCTTATGTCTGTTTAATAATAAGAAAATTAAGTTATGAATAAATAGATAAACATAAATGAAGTTTATTCTCTTTATTATCAATGTTAAAACCATGATTTGAACTTTTTTTTTTAAAAAAAGGAAACCTACTATTAAAAGACCGTTCATCGGTGACATCATATACTAAAAGTATACCCATAGCACCACGATAGTAAGCTTTTGAAAGCATATAAAATAGAATAATAGCATAAATAACGAATATATAGACGTAAAATGAACGATAATTCGAAAAAAAGATGTATAAATATATTTTTACCGGTTGTGATAGTACGGAAACGCTCTTGACCTGCAGTATCCCAAATCTGGAGTTTGATTCGTTTACCGTCCAATTCGATCGTTCTGATTTTAAAGTCGATTCCGATAGTAGTGATAAAAGAAGGGGTAAACGAGTCATCAGAAAAACGAAGTAACAGGCAACTTTTACCAACGCCTATAAAGAACAACGAAAGTTTTTAGAGGGACGATAAAAAACAGAGGAATAATAATATAAACGAAGAAGTATAAAGCTCGGTAGAGATGCGTTCACGAAAGATGGAAGAGCGAAAGATAGTTCTTCAGTTGATAAAGTCAAATATAGTACAACCCTTTTGTAAATTTGTACAGTTCACAAACCTGAGTCACCAATTAGCAAAAGTTTTATGAGATAATCATAGGCGGCGCTCTTGCTTTGAGCCATGTTTCGCGAGTTTCAAGTGGAAAATAGAACAGAGTATGGTAAAGGATTCTTTAATTCAGTTCGCCACAATGATAGAAAACGCCAAGTTAGGTAAGGTAGCTAAATATACATAACGATAATAGTAACTTGGTTTTCACGTGATTTTTAGGTTTCATAAAAATCACAGAATTTAAAATAACCCATATTAATATAGATTTACTTGAAAGAGAGGTTACACGAGAAGCCACGATAACTTCATTATATAGCTTTACATAGCTTTACATGATGATAGAACAATTATAATAACAATTTAAGCCCAACTGCATTAAAATCACTTTATATATACGTAGTGGTAAGAAACATATTTAATAACGGCAAGAACGTTTAAATTTTTTTGAGGTATTATGGCGATAGCTGTAAGTAGTATATACATATATTACTAAAAGTAACATTGATAATCATTTATATAAACTAAATTTGGTTTTCATTACAAATAAAAATCAAAAAAGCCCGGGTTGATTTAGGCTCTGAGGGAGTTCACTCAAAAGTGTGAGAGTCTTTACGATTTGAATTCTTAACTAATTTGTCGGCCAATTTTGTAAGTTTGTATAATAAAAAAAATGCTTTTTTTTAACGAGAATATTTGGTTAATAAGTTTATTTTTTCATATATAAATTTAATAGATATATATATATATATTTTACATTAGTATAGGTAGTGTTGCCAATGGACATGAGTTTGGATTTTTTGAACTAGATAAAAAATTGCCCAAAGGTAAACATGTATATTTAATAAGTATATATCGATATATAAAAATAAATATGTATATTATATATTAATTAATTTCAGGAGTTTATAACCATGCTTAGACATTTGGCTTGGATAACACTCAATTTAGTAATTTAGGTGGGATTCAAAAAACCTGCGGAATTTAATAAGGATTGAGCAAATATTTGACCCCGTGCAGTGTCAGTTTTACGTATTAAAAGGTTTTATTTATCGTTATACTGCTGCTCTATGCTTATTTTAAATATTATAATTAATCTTTTAAAAAAAAATTTTTTTGCCTAATTAGTTAATATGTATTTTGTCACGGCTGATGCTAATTCTAAAACCAATACATCTTGGTTAATTTAATAGTTGATCTATTAATTTTATTGGTTAAGTTTCAAGCTTCAGCTTCAGCCGTGACAACAGTTTTAAATATATGTGATCATGTTTACATAAGAAAAATTAAAAATTCAAACCATTTGTTTTACAAATATAGTATTATGTATATATGTCGTACGTCAAATTAGAATAGTGTGAATTTAAAATAACAGATTTGCGCCAAAGGAAAACCGGACTTAATTATGTAGGATTAAAGTCAGGTTTTCTTTGGCGTCATTCATACTCATTCCTGCATTTCATTCATCCTCCCTCTCTAATGCCAATTTTTTGCAATTCATTTTAGCGTTACTTCTTTGATGGATATATGGTCTAATTCGGGATAACTAAAGGTAGAAGAAGTATGTGATGTAGTATATATTCATGAGTTAAAGAATAACTTTCGGTGCCAAATTTTGACATAAATATTTGCCTACAATTCTTCGAATCTGAAGTACGATGTACCCAGTAATGAGTAAAACTGCTTAAAACTGGTTTCATAGTATTGTTACGTTTATACGTCGTACCCCAAATTGGAATCGGGCTGCCCCGAATGGGAATCTTGTGAATTGTTTTGGCAGAATTAAGACTTTAGGGTTAATGTTAGGGTTTATAATAAAAAAAATTTTTGACTAGTATAATTCGGGCCAAAATTACAAAATTCTCATCCGGGACTCTCCCGATTCAGAATCGGGACAGATTCCCAATTCGGGGTACAACTATATATATTTTTTATTATAGATGTTAGAAATTTAAATGTATTGTTATTATATCTCAAAATTTTTACTATGTGCATATAAACTAAGCTAAGTTTCATAGAGTAAACTAACGACTCAAAGTATTACTGCATTTTCGCTACATTTTAGCAAATCTATCAGAGTAATAAAACCATGTACGTACATGATCAGTAAATGTCAAAGAAAAACAAAAACCTGATCGTCCACTATACTAAGGATTGGAAAAATATATAATAATTTATCCGGATAACCCAGGTAACCTATTAATACCCTGATAAACCAAGATATATTTAAATTTGATAATCTTTAACCAAATATCGTTATGATTAAACCAATTCTTTATCATGATTTTATTCTTGAATATTCGGGATTTTTAAATCAGTTGAATATTTGACTATCAGTATTTCAAAATATTTGGGGTCTTGAATATCGATCGGGCTGGATCCTGACCTGTCAGAACCCTTGTCTTCTTTACTCTTAATATCAAAGATATTAGATGTGTTACAAATAAAAGTTTCCTGTAATTCTAATTCATTAATCTTGTGACCTCAAACCCTGTAAATTCGTCTATTTCTATATCGAATATATAGAGTGGTGCTCATTTCGTCGACCTACAGACCATTTCACCAACAGTTAATTCACCGACAGTTGGGTCAGATTAGAATTAAAGTTAAGGTGATGAAAAAATTTATCGGTGGAATGTGCTGTCAGTGAAATGGTACGGATCCGATTTATATTAGATACCTTGTGGCAACTGTCAATTTAATATCAAAATTGTATACTTTCGAAATTAAGCAGCAATTTTTATAGCCAAAATTCTCGTGATCTAATAATCGGATCTGCATAATTTTGGTATCATTCGATAAGTTGATTCGAATGGTACCAAAATTACACAGATCCGATTATTAAATCACGAGAATTTTGGCTATAAAAATTACGCTTAATTTCGGGTATTTATAAAAAAAAAAAATCTAATTTATTTTTTAAATCTAAAAAATAGTTCTTTCTTTTGTCTTTTTGCAAAACCTATATAACTATGTAATTATATATATATATGTTGTGCCTGAGAGCTTGCGTCAGGTGACAGCTGACACATCTCAGATATCGATCGTTATACAGACAATCTGAGGTACGTTGACTGTCTTCCGATGCATTTAATAGTGATAGTCCTCATAACTAGTGATGTTACCCAAATTCGACTAAAGGGGTAATTACATTTCTACCTAATTTTGAATCGACGTTGACCATTTTTCGAAATCCCAAACCCTAAAACCAATAATTGTGCATTATTGTGATAATTACCTTGATAATGTTAATTTTTGCTTTATATCTGTTAGCAATATTTTCTCATTTAGTCAACAAAAAGGATTATCTAATTAGAGGCATTATTTACATTTAATAATTAAAAAATAATTAATCAATTTGTATAAAATTATTTTTAAAAAATAAAATATGAATGTGTAGAGTTTGAAACCGGATTTAAAAAACTGGATTTATTTAATTAGTAAAGATCAGCACCGGATTTAATCCGGTTTTATCTGCATACATACAATAGTACTTGCTTATATCTTTTTTTTTTTTTTTTGGTATTAAGGTGAGGCACTTGCTTATATTATATAGATTTTATTAAAACAAATTTTACTTGTATTAACAAACTAAAAAAAAATCCTTGTTAAGTTTTAATTTCATCGCTATCGTTATCTCTAACTCTAATTAAATTTTCATACAAAAGGCACAGTTACAATATAATTTTATAATCCAATTATTTATTTAAATGAATTTTCATTAATGAAAAAAAAACTATCATTATTTATATCAGTATCTAATGATGAAAATATTGGAACATATATGCTATTACATTTTAAAAATAAAATACATTTACTAAATTAGGTGCTAATCATGTTCTTTTTGCTAAAACATTATTATTAGCATCTGAAAAAAGATATTTACTAGGAACTGATATAGTAGGAATAGAAAAGTATATGTTAGTTGAGACAAATATAATAATTTGCTTGATGTTTTTGTCATTATATTTAATAGATCAATATTTTTTGCTCTTCAGAAAACTTCAAATAATAAGTAAATTTATCATCTTTTTGTATAAGAATTTCTATTTAATTATTAGTTCACATTTTTGCAAAAATATCATCAATATTATTAATAGAATCTGCTATAGTTAGAGTCAAAGTTTGTATGTTAATATCTCTTGACTTTCTGAATTTTGTTTAAGTTGAATATATAAATTTTTTAGCAGTAATTTAGCTTATATTCATTGTTATATATATTCATATTTATTTATATAAGAAAAAGTTTTTATTTAAAGATCTAATACTATTGCAATTAAAGAAATTTTATTTAAAACTTTTTATAATCTATCTAAAAACAAATATATAGTAGCATGAATTTTTTAAATGAGATTTTTTGTAGTAGCTGTAGTAAATATTAAATTTGATTAGTATTTTCATATTTATTTATTTTTTTTGTTACTTGTTCATAAATATAATTTAGTCAGATTAGTATTAGTATAGTTTTTTTTTTTAGTATTAAAATAACCTTTTTGGTCTTTTGATTTTTATTAATGACTTATTGGTAATGTAATTTTATAAATTATTACAGGAGAAAGTACAATTGGCTATATACATAACTTTTTTATATTACCTATTTAAGGAGTCTGTTTAAAGATTTTTTATTAATTGCTATATCTAACACCTTTGCTTGAGTGTTTTACTTTAAATTCTCTAAACCTATAACTTGTGTTAACTCACTGAATCATACCCAGATGTTCAGATTATTGTTACAACCTTAGGACTAATATTAGTATAATTTTAATAGAACATTTTTGTATATACATAGTTTTTTTCTAATAAATTATTTTTTTGTTGTTATTTTATTAGTAAATATAGTAAATATTTATTAATAAATAATTTAAAATAAATTATTTATATTATATTAATTGTTTTATATTTTAGTTAGCAAATTAGTTATTTGATTTTTTTAAAAAAAAAATATTAATAATGAAATCATATTTTTAATTTTATTGAAATTCAATTAAAATTTTTACAAAAAAAAGCTTATTTTAAATTATATATGAAAAATAAAGACTTAGATATATAATCTGAAATTTAAACCTACAAAAGTGACCAAAGCTTATTTAGATTTGGGTTTAAGTAATAATATAGAAAAGAAAAATATAATATTTAATCTATTAGATAGTTTAAAGATCAATTTTAGTAATAATTTGTAGTATTAAAATAGAAGGTAAAAGTAACCTAGAAGGACTATGAGTTAAGTTAATGAAAAATATAGTTTAAGGTTATGCAAAACATAAAATATAATATAGAATTTATATTTGTTTGTATATCTGTTGGTTTAAATAAAAAAAAAGTTTGATAAAATGAATAATAATAATATGATAAGAAATAAAAATATTATAAACAGTAGAAATAAGATTAATAAAAAACTAAACTAGGTAAGGTAAAAATAAGAAAGAGTATATATGAAAAATTGTATATTTCAAAACTGTTAAGTATAAGAATTTTAGTTTATAAATTAGAGACAAGATTGGCAAACATATCAAGAATAGTTGTATTTAAAATACTATTAAAAAACTTAGAAATTAAATAATAAATTGTTTAAGTTGAAAAGCAAATAGTCTAATAAAGTGAAAAATTAATTTTGTTATATTGATAACAGAAAAAAAAAAAAGAGTTATGTTTAAGAAAAGTATAAGAAACAGAAAGTTCATCTATAAAAATTTTAACTTAGAAGGTTTTTAGAATAAATGAATAAAAGTTGTAGACAAAATTAAAGATTTTTTGATTATTGTTAATATAAAGCCATATAGCTTTCTAGTTAATATCAGATACAATAATAAACCATTGTTAAAAATAATATTAAGATGTTCAAAGTGTTATAATTTGGACTTGGCATATAGTTCAAATAGAGTGTTGAATAGAAATTTTAATAAAAAATTTATTAATAAAAAAAGTATAGTTAAAGTTATAAGAGTTATTAGTTAAGAATGTTAAATAAGATAATATTTGGTAATTATAGACAAGTTAGTTAGCAAGATTATTAAATAAGTCATCTTGGTATGCAGTAACTTTATGAAAAATAAACTAAATATTATAAGATTTGATAAAGTTAATAAGAATTTGCCAGATAGAGAAATATAAAATATAAGTATAAGAAAGAATAGATGCTAATTGGCAAATATTATAATATTTGAAGATTACTAATTGTGAGTCAATAAATATATAAACAAAGCATAGTATCTATAAACAGTAATAATTATTAAAAGAATAGCAAGAATTTTAGCTTTAAAAAAGCATGACTAAAGCTTAACTTGTGCCTAAAATGAGTTAATAATTGTAAAGTTATCAACTTGAATCCAACTTATACTTATAGAGCATTAAGATACCAAAATTAATAACAGAACTATCAGTGTAGAATGAAATAGATAATAAGTTGTAATTTGAGTTAGTAATAGTCTGAAGGTTGTTAAAAAGTTGATATAATTCAAAAATAAAAAGTTGTTGTAAGTTAATTATAAATAAAAAAAAAAATAAAATATATAAAGAATATTAAAAGGTAACAAAATATGCAATATTAAGAAAGTTTATATAAAGATTAAGAGTTTTGTCAAAATTAATGTAACAAAGTAGCTTAGTAGCCAGGTTAGTAGAAATAAAAATAATATATTTGTTAGTAATTGTATTTGAATTAAGATAGCATTCAGTGCATAATATAGTAATAAAGAAAGAAATAGAATAAAGATTAAAGAATTAAGACTAAAATAAGCAGTGTTAGTAATTAATAAAAGTAAGGCCAATAGATATATTATGCTTTCTGGCTTTACCAATAATTATTTAGTTATCAAAAACATTAAGTAGCCAAGATTTAGTATTAGAGATAAAGTGACCAATAAAATAGCAAAATAGTTTACAGAAGATAAGTTATAATGATTATATAAAGTATATTGGTAAAAATAACTTGTAATAATGTTTTTAAAAGTAATAAACCATTGTAATATAATACCTTTTGGAATTTTGTTAAGTTTGGATAAAATATGTTGCCAGTATAGTAAACATAAATTATTATTAGTTTAAAAAAAAAGTTTATGATGTTTAAGTTATTTTTTAAAAATAGAATATTTTGAATAAGAAGAAAGAAAAGATTCAAGAAAAATAGTTTTATTATTTAGAATGCATAAAATGTTGTAGATTGGACTAGTTAAAAAAATTCAGTCTATATGTTTAATAAATTGTATTATTTTAAAGTTTGTGGTTAAGTGATTAGATTCATTAATAATTAATTTAGAATGTAAAAAGATATTAGTAAAAGACTAAAAGTTGTTAAATTTATATATAAGTAGATGTGCCTAATAGATTAGAATTTTTAAGTTAATTAAGAAGATTGGAAATGTAGTATTGTAGTTAAATATTTAAATATATTTAATATTGTAAATTTAAGAATATAATAGGATACTAAAAGATATTATGTAATAAAGTTTGGCTTTAAGCTTAACAAGACCAATGTGCTGAATAAAAATTTTGTTGCAGATAGATTAATTAATAATAATATTGTGCAAATAGTATTTAATAATAGAAATAATAACTGTATTAATAATGTAGCAAGCATGTGAATTAGTTATATATTTGGTTTTTTGCAATTTGGATAAGTTGAGAGAATTTAGAAATAATTAGTATTGTTTGTTTAGATTGTCTATTATCTAAAGTAAACTAGCAATCTAAAAATTTAAAAAATTGTTTAGAAGAATAAAGTAGAAGTAAATGGTTGTTGTAAGAGATAGAAATATAATGAGATGAAAGGTTATTAGTAACCAGAATAAATTTTAAAAAATTAACTTAAATGTTAATTATAGTATAAAATAATTTAGCTATAGATAATATATAAGAAAGCTCAGTTTGTGAAGAAGCAACCCAAAGGATATTATCTATATATGCCAGAAAAAAGCCTTATTTTTGTAATGAATTAAATGTTTGAAGTTTTAGATTAATAGATTATAGAATATAACTAGGCACTTTTGAGTATATGTATAAAATAAGTAGGTCATAATAGATATGCTATAATAAAGATATAAATTGTTTTATTTTGGTCAATACCATTATGAACTAAATAAAAAGAAGTAAGACTAAGATTAATAATAACTTAACTGTGATAATTAGTAAAAAGATTAGTAAGAATATTAATAATAGATAAGAAAAATAAGAGGCAAGAAAATGAATGTTTAAAAAAAATAAAGTTTACAGAACCATATTCTTTGCTTATGTCTTGTGAAAGTAACTAAATGTTTTTGTAATTGCAAGTAATATTTTCAATAAGATTATTAAAAATATAAATAGAAATTGAAGTGTTATTATTAAGAAATGCAATATAATTAAAAAGTAAAAGAATAGAGTTTGAAGAAAATACAAAGCTAAGTTGATTTGTTAAAATTTTTGTATAAAGTTTGCAAATGTGTTTAATCAGACTAATAGGCTATATAAGGTTAAGATCACTATTAAAGATGTTTTATTTAGAGATAGAATAAATTTTGCTATGTTTTCATTATTTGGAAATTTTGTTTTTAAGAAGACAGTAATAAAAAGAGTAGTAATAGCAAAAGTATATTGAAAACTAATATGTTTAAGTATTTTATAACTAATATTTGTAGAACTATAGGCTTTGTTATTAGGTAGTTGTGAGTAAGTTTAAAATGTTCTTCATTAGTAATAGGAAAGTTAAGAGAGTAATATCAAGTTAGATTAATATATAAAAGTAAAAGATATTGTTGTTTTTAAAAATTATTAAAAAGAGTTTCATTAATAGGCCTAAGTGCAGTTTAATTCTAAAAATGAGATTAGATATATTGTTTAATAACTGATAAATCAGTAATAAGTTAGTTTGGCAGTTTTATATTTAAGAAATAAACAGATTAATGATAGTAATTAAAGATGCTATTAATAGCCTAAATAGGATGTGTTATAAGAGTAACCCATTTTTTGTTAATAGCTTGCTTAATTTGTTGTTAAAGTAAAAAAAAGTTTTTAAGATAACAAGCATAATAAAGTTGCTTTCAAATAGAGTGAGCATGTTAAAACCATGATTAAATATAGAAGAGGTTGGTAAAAATAAGTAATTAAAGATTACATTATAACTGTTTGTTAATTTAAATGATGTTTTAATTAATACTTGAGATATTAGAAGATTGAGTAAGTTTTTTAACAAGCTTAATAATATGTCTAAGTTTTTTAAAAAAGAGATGTACTAGAATACTATAAGGTAAATATTAATGATTGAAACTTCATTTGTGAGAAATTTTGTTAAAGATTTTATAAGTAGCAATATAGATTATAGAGCATTGAATTTTGTGCCAAATAATTTTAATACTTTTATCAATAGTACTATTGATAAGAGTTTTGTATAATGAGAGTTGTTGGATTAAAGTATTAGCAAAAGAGTTCCAGTTCTCTGTAATCATCATTTTATAATTAAATATATAATGACTGATTCTAGTATATTTCTGTAAAGATTTACTATAAGCATGTAGAAATTTTCAAGTAAAAGTAAGAATTAAGTGATTACTTAAAGTAAAGGTTTGGCTATTGTTAAAACTATAAAAAAGAAGAAATTGTATATTAAATTGATCAGTTTAGATGTAATCAATATGACTACAACTAGAATTATTAGATCAGATAAAATGTTTATTATTGAAATAAGCTCTAATGTTATATATATAGAAATAATTAAGGAAATTAATAAGTTTATATTTGAAAAAAGAACTGTAAGTGTAATTTTATATATTAAAATTACTAAATATAATAGAATAAAGATGAATTTAAGAGACTTGTTGAATTTAGTTAATTACTGTATTTTAGATTTAGTGTATATAGTTGTATCAGTAGATAAAAAATATACTAAGATAATACAAAGTTTGACATTACTTCAAAAAAAAATATTAAGTACTATAATACTTCTTAAATAAATGTGAATATTATAAATATAAAGTTTAAAATAATTATAAATTATAATTACTATTTCTTTTATAAAAATAGAAAAGTTAGACTAGTAGTAAGTAAAAGATTATTGTTGCAAACAAAAGCTTAGTTTTGTTAAAAATTTTTGTTTTAGTAATGTTAGCAATAAATATGTTATTATTAAGACAATAATCTTGTTAGGCTTCTTTTTTTGTTAGTTTATTAAAAACTTTAATATTGTATATAGCAATAGTTAGATTTAAGATAATGAGAACTTGAGTCAAAAGGGTATAAAAAAGAGTTATAGTTAACAGAAGTTGAGAAATGATTATTAAAAAAAAAGTCAAATAAAATAAAAGTAAAGCTAAATTTGAGAAAAAGATTATAAAATAAAAAAAGAAAATAAAAGAAAATAATAATATTGTTACAGTAGGGAGGCCTTCTTTAACTCCTTATTATAACAATGACATGGCTACAGGGATCCTTTACAGGTTTATAGCGGTGTCCAAGAGGAAAGTATAGTAGCTTTAACTATTTAGCAACTATACCCTTCTCTGGGCAGTTCGGTTAAGATAATACAACAGTTTATAACTTTATTAACTTGGGAGTGATAGACCTTGCCTGTAGGAATTACCCTAAAGGGGGAATATCAATATAGTTTATATATAAAGGTAATAACTTTATTAAAGGAATAAGGCTATTCGTTAGGTTTCTGTTGCTAAGAAATCCTTTTACACTTTACAAAAGTTACTAAACTAAAAGGTAGAGGAAGAGGGATGTCTGTGACTTCCTTGACTTGGGGAAATTCTTAGGGTTTATATATTCATTAACAACTGTTAAAGCTAAGCATCAAAGCTTAATAATTATTAGAGCAAAGCGTCAGACGTTATGTGTCAAGCGTCAAGCGTCAAGCGTCAAGTGTCAAGCATCAAGTGTTAAGTGTCAAGTATCAAGCATCAAGCGTCAAACGTCAAGTGTCAAGTGTCAAGTGTCAAGCGTTAAGCATCATGTGTCAAATGCTGTATTTGTTCTACCTATTATAACTAAATAATAATAATAACTAATACTAAGAATAATAATAATAATGCTAATAAATAATAAAATATATATTCATAAAACTATACTAAAATATAATAATAAAATTCATTCTATAACAATATGATTGAATAAAAGAAAATTATTAGAAAGGTAAATGTAAGTTTTATAATAAGATGTGTTAACAAAAAATATCATATTAGATATAGTTTTATTATTAATATGTTTGTCAATAAGTTAAATTAGAGTTTAAATAGTTTGACTATAAAGAAGAAGTAATAAATTATAATAAAGAAGAAATTTGTTAAAACATGTATAAAGATTATAGAGAACTAAAGATGTTGAAAATATTCTTGCAAAGTTGTTTTTTACAGGATTAATTACTGTATACTTAGCTCTTACAACTGTACAAGATACTATAGTCTGCTCTGTATATTGGATCTAACTATTATTATTCCGATCTTTTATATAAATAGACTTATTTATCTATCTATTTATATATTTTAGTAAGATGATAGCTGCTTTAATATTAGTTGTAGAAGACAAAGAACTTAAAAAGAAAATTGTAAAAAAAGTAAGTCTAAGATGAAAATAAATTGAAAGTCAAGATTGAATTTTTTTGATAAAAATTTTTCAGCTGCTAAATAGGCAGTATCATTAAAATATTTTATAATTTGTAAATAGGTTGGCTTTTGGTTTTTAATAATGTCAAAGTATAAAATAATTTAAGCAAGAAATTTAGTATCAATAATGTTTTTTGTTAGTAAACTAGAAAATGGAAACTGTTATAAGTCTAGAATGAAATCACATGAGATTTGTTGTGTTATATGAATATATAAGTGAAGACAGACAGAAAATTCAAAGTTACATTTTTGATATTTTTATTATTGATGCATCAATAATGATACTTTTGGTATATTAAAAATATAACTTTTGTATTACTTTGTATAGAAATTGAGCATCCTTTGCTATACTCTGAACAATTAATAGTCTTCTTCTTGAACAAAGACTGTATATTATAATTTTTAGCAGCAGTTTGGTAATAAAAAAAAAGATGGCAGTAAAAATAATAGTTGCAGTATTTAAAATTAGTTTTTATTTTGTTTTGTTTACAAACAAAGTTTTTAACTTATCAGCTAATTTGTCTAAAGCTTTGATAGAAATAGGTTAGTTGAATAAAGCAGTATATTCTTTATTTTTGTAGAATAATGTAGAGTTAAGAGTTGAATAAATCTATGTTTCATTATTTTAAAAAAAAAATAATAGATGAGATTTGGTTAAGATATTATTAAATAGCTTAGTGCTATCATGAAATTTTTTATTATCAAGGTATTAACATTTTTTATTATTACAAATAAGACAATAAAAGTTAGTAATATAAGATGTTTCTTCATGTTACTTCTGAAGTAAGTTAGATTTATTAAATATATAAGTTTTAGAAAGATATTTAAAGAGTTAAAAAATAAAATATTAACAGAATTAAATTTTAAAAAAGATGTAAACTTTTTCTTTATTAATATTAAAAAAAAATTGTTATTGTAAAGAGAATAGTAGATATCAAACTAAAAATTAAAGTGATCAAGAGAATTTTTTAGTAAAAAAATACAAATTTTTCAAAAAAGAAAGTTTTAAAAATATTAAAGTAAACTTTGATATTGAATCTAGCATCTGGCTAAATAGTAAGATATTTTTGTTTAAGGTCTGTAGTTTGTATAAAAGATTCAATTTTAAATCTTTTAGATCTAAACTAAAGGTTTTTAATAAATTTTTAATAATTAATAAATTAGTAATTATTGTATAAAAAAAGATAAAAATGTGTAAAATTAAGGCAAAGTTAAAGCAATTATAAGCTGTATATAAAGAAATAGTGACTAGTGAAACAAAAATTTCAAGATAGTTAAGTTTGATAAAGAAAATAATTATAAATTTAAGAATAAGATTTTTAAAGATAGATTTGAAAAGATCAAAAAAAATAATAACTTTTTTGTTAATATTAGAATTGCTATTATAGATAAGATCAATTAAAAATTTAAACTGTTGCTTAGTATAATATGAATAATATAGTAAAATAAAACTTTGAGTACAAGTTAAATAGCAATAGCTGGCTTAATTTCTTTGCAAAAATAAAAATTATAAAGAAATTTTTTAAGAAAAATAAAAAGTGAGAGAAAATAAAGTTTGCAATTTTTTGTTAGATTGCATTTCTTTAGTAAATAGAAAATTTGCAACTCAGTCATATATAAGATTAGATTTTAGTTTTTTTTTTTTTTTTTAAATATTAACGGTGAGGCCATGCCTTTAACTTTATTGAAATTCAATTGAAGTTTTTA
>CAJVQA010004682.1:0-17220 GCA_910591915.1 Cetraspora pellucida
CAAAAAGTGTTCACTGTCTAAGGTCGCTCTAGTTACCTACTATCTTAAAAGAAGTAGATATAGGATAACAATATATTAATTTTTCTAATAGCATAACTGATAGATAGGCATGTGTTAGAATTTGAGTGTACTTAATTAGGTAGTCTGTATAAGTATATATATGTTTGACAGTTGTATTTAGTTTGGTTATTATAATTGGTTTAATTTATATATTTAGAAAAAGAGGTTTAAAACCTTGTTGTTTTTTCCAATTTGAGAAATATATACAATATAATTTTTAGAATAGTTCATAGCATAGCTCATTAATTTTGAAAATTATTTTAATAGTGATTTGTGATGCTATTTTGTAAAAAATATTAAAGTTTTGAATTATTTGAATTAGAGATTTGAGTATAAATTCTTTAAGCATAATATTAAAATAGAATAAGTTTGCATTAAATGGTGCATAATAAAATGTTTATAGTTTTGAATTTTTTGAATAAGTTCTTCTTGTTGGAGTTTAGAAAGGTCCAGGTTGCTTTGACTAATATGTTTAAAAATAGTATTTTATATAATATTAGTAAGTAATATGAAGTTAAGACATGTTTGTCAGTATGTTGGAGCGTCAGGTAGGTTGCAGTAGTAGCAGATTGTGTTGTAAAATATGTATGAATATGTTTTATAATAAAGAAAGTTTATGTATAGTTCATTTAATAAAAGTTTGATTTTAAAAAATTTGAAATAATTGAGTTTGAAATTGGTTATATTATGTGTAGATTTTTGGTTGTAATTAATATATAGCCAAGTGAATCTTCAATCTATTTCTGAAATAAGTTAGTTTCATTCTTGGTTGCATTTTTGAGATAACTACATTGCTATAATATAGGCTTTGCAAATATTTTTAATAAAAGTTCTAGTAGAATATTCTATAAAGTGTTGGTTCCAAAACAGCATATGGTATGAATTATAGATATTAGTGTAGTTGAAGTATAGGTTAGGAGAAGATTGTGTTGTTTAGCAAGAGAGTTAGCAAGATTGTTTAGGTCATTGTCAGTATGGACTTGCACTTTATAAAAGTTGATTTGTAGGTTATAGATTTAATGATATTTAGTAAGATATGCTATATAGGCCATGTGTTAAATTTAAAAAGTTTGTTAGAATTAAAAATTATAGTATAGATATTGGAGTATTTAATAATGATAAATTGAGAATTTGTGTAGATGTTGACTATTGCATTTCAGAATGTAGTAATGATAGCTAAAAGAATAGCCATCAGTTTTGCTTTATAATATAATAGCCAAAAATGTATCTTGATAAAGAATTTGCAAATAATTTGATTATCATTATTGACTTGAACCTAGCCAATGCCTATTGTACACTGGTCAGTTCCAATGTTGGTTACTAAGCCATTAGTATAAAAGTTAAATTGTTGTTAAGAGCTATTGAGAATTGAATATTGTTTAAGTATATTTGCTACTTTACTAATTTTGAATATTTTAAAGACATAAGAGTTAGGAATTAGGATTGTTAAAGCTGAAGGAATTGATAGTAATTATTTAATGGCAGTTGAATAAATAAGGTCTCTAAGTAGTTGGCATTAAAGTTTACTAAATTAGAGCTAGTTCGTTCTAAGAATTAAAAAGAGATAATAGTAGATATATTGACTGTATATAGATTTTAAATTCTGTTAAAGTTTAAATAACAACCTAAGTAAGATAAACATTAAGTTGATAGAAGAAGGTAGTAGGTAGATTGATTTATATCAAGATTTGTTTGCCAGTATGTAATAGATATTTAGTTAGTATTTTTGAAGTATCTATAGATTTTTCTAATAATAAATTTTTTTTTTTAAAAAAAGTAAGGCCTGGCCTCTATTTCTTTATTATTATTATATATAATTTTTACAAGAAGTAAGTGAATACAATGTTATAGGAAACTAGAAACTAAAGCTAATTTACTTTCGACTTAGACTTTGCTAAAAAGGTTCAGAGCCTCCTAGTCTATGTATATAATGTTTGTTGTAGGTACATTTTGGTAGATAAAATCTGAAAGCCATTTGTTATATTTATTCTGTACAGTGTCTGTAATAGGGCTTAGAGAGTTGATAGGTTAGTTGAGATTGTAGCACTTGGGTTTTGGTTTCAGATATGAGGTATATTGATACATCTATGTTTCCATATTTATTTATATATTTTTTTGAAGAGTTTATGATAGAAATATAGTATATGTTGGTTGTTGGTTAGGTTAAGTAGCTTTGTTGTGGGAATAGTACCTAAGGGTACTTACTAAGTTGATTTTGATATTGCATTCAATATATGTTATTGTTTTTGGTAAAATTTGAAATTTAGTATAAGTAATGTTAAGTGTGCTAGTTATGATTTGTTGTAGGAGTATGCTATTTGCTGAGCATGTGATCTAATGGTTATTGTCTTCAGTATGGTTTTTGTATTGTGGATATGTTGGATTTGAATATATACTAGGATGTCTATTATTTAGGTTTTTGTAAGTAGGTAGTTTATCTAGGAGTATTTTAATTTTGAAGAACTTTAGTTGTGACTTTTGAAGATGTATGCTTCTTGCAGTAAGTTTGTCTTTGTAACTTATAAATTGAGTTGTTATTTCTCAGTCAATTGGATATTGTTTTCAGACTTGTATTTGGCTTTGTGAATGCCATTTTGCTAGCGCTTGGGCATTTTATAGATGTTTAATGAGTCTTCTGATATTGTGTTCAACTGGTGTTGTTTGCATTAATATGAAGGATTTTGCTATAAGGAATGTCTATAGTAAATATCTCATTTATATAGTTGCATTGTTTAAGATTGGCATTGTAAATAGGTTGTAAAGAAATATGTTTGTTTGCTGTTATGGTTCTTGCTCCAATTTTGTGTATCCAGTTTGAAGTATTATACAAGGCTCTTGTTCAGTAAACAGGAGTGATCATAGTTGTTATTAGGTCTTGAGTAAAGGTTTGCTATTTTATATAAAACTTGAGTATGCAATTGTTTGGGCAAATAGTTAGGAGTAATGCAGTTGCTGTATATAAAACATGTATGTTTGATGGCCAAGTTGCATTTTGAACTGATATTGTATGAGGACTTTCAATAATCTTTCATGTCACTATTGGAGAGTTGTTAGGTATTTTGGTTGTATAGATGCTAGCTTGTATTTGTTTCTTTTCTATAAGTGCCTAATATATGTTCCACAATTTTGTTTGTATAAATAGAATTAGAGTAAGAATTTTTTGAACATATGCATCTTTTTTTTCTCAAGAAGTCATGTTGAAATAGTTGTTTTAGACTTAGTATAAGTGTTGAGTTTTTCTTTATTAGCCTTTTGTATATCTTAAAAGTCTGCATGGAGTCATTTTTTGCTATCTATTTGGGTTAGTATTATAGAGTTTTTCAGTATTTTGATCTTGCAAGTTTTAGTTAAGTGAGAAGATAGTGGGCATCCTTGCATCATGTTGTTTAGTTGTTCTTTTTGTTGATTTTCCAGTAGGTAATAGAGATGTTTTGGTTATCTATTCTGATAATTTTGCTAATTATTAGTTGTAGTGTAAAGGTAATTATCCACTTTGACTTAATAGCTGTTGTTAAAGGTATAGTGAATGGGTTGGACTTTATAAGTAGCCTATGCAGGTTTTCAGCTGCAGCAATTGTATTAGTTAATGTTATGAACTATTTAGGTTTTCTTTCTCTTGGTATTTTTTGTATATTGTGATGAAAAGCTTCCCAGGTAAGTGTTTGGTCATTGCTGTAATTGCAGAATTGTTTAATAGCTTGAATGTTATGATTGTTAAGCTGCTTTTTTATTTGATATATATGAGGCATATTGGTGAGTATGAGATTAATTGAGTTGTTTAAATGGACTTTTGGAATTGGCCATGGGTTGGCATCATTTATGATCTGTATTTGTAATTTGTGTAGACTGAGAACTGTTTTTGCAGTTGATGTATTGTAATAAGATGTTTGAAATACTAGTATATCTAGCAAAATCGATATATTACAGTTTGCAGCATTTTGTAATTGTTGAAGTCTTATGGCTAGCATTGATTAATTGAAGTCGAGATGGTTAATAGTTTTGGCAAGGTTCAAATTATGTTGTTGGTTTTGGATATTGTATGCCTAACAGAGTGCATATATTTGATAATAATGAAGAGTAGAATATGGAGTATGTTTAGAAAGCATTGCTTTGCCTTTAGCAATACTAGTATATCAGTTTGTGATTTTTTTGCATTGTTGTTCAGTAATGTATGTGTTCTGTATCTGGTATGTGAAGCAGATAAGTATAACTGCATTTATAATATAGATTATTTGTTTTTCTGTGATTTTTGCATGTTTTAATTTGTGTAAAGCAAGGTTGATTTCATTTGTTATTTTGTGATAGATATGTTTGTGGTTTTTTTGATATGTAAAGTGGCATTCTAAGAATCTGAAGGTTGTTTTTGAATCTATGTTGTTGATTTGTTGGCCATTAAAGATAATGTGTTTGTTAGAGTTGGATGTGTTTGTAGCCAGAATTGACTTGTGTGGGTTGACAGTTATGTTGGCCATTTTGTAGAATGAGGTAGTGGTTGTAATAATTTCTTGTAGTTGCTATTTATTTTATATGATCTAAGTAGTATCATTAATGTAGGCCAGATAGCTAATATTGTTGTAATATGTTTTGCCAGTTGGTGTGTTAGTTTGTAGTTTGTATTCTTTATGTTGCTCAGTGATTCTTGATATTAGTAGGTTATAGAAGATGCATTATAAAAGTAGAGTAATAGTTTTCTCTTGGTCAAGTCCATTATATACAGGATAAAAGTTAGTAGTTCCAAAGTTTGTTAGGACTGTATTTGTTCTTTTGATAAAAATGTTTGTGATAAGGTTGATGATTTTTGTAGGTATAGAAAGTTAGGTCAGTGCTTTGTTGAGTAGTGATATATGTGTTAAGTCATAGGTTTTGGACATGTCTTGAGATAGGATCTAGATTTCTTTGTTTTCAGTATTTGTATCTTCAAGTATATGTGTTAACATTTAAATTGGCTGTGTTGTGGAGTTAAAAAGTAAGACCACATGGTTATGAGGCAAAAGGATAGAGTATCTGAGCATTATGTTGTTAAGTCTGTTAGTTATTATTTTGGTGAATATTTTGTATAAATGCTCAATAAGAGTAATAGAATAAGTATAGTCGAGCTGTTCTGTGAAGATGGATTTTTTGAATATAGAATAAATAGTTGCTTTTTTCTATTAAGTTGGTATAGTTCTAGTAGTAAAGAAGTGTTGAATATCTATAATAGGATTTGCTTTGCTGTTGAGCTAAGATGTTTTAGCATTTCATTAGAGATTGCTTGTAGGCCTAATGCTTTGTTTAGAGGTAACTCTTTTATTGTGTTTTTCAGTTCTTCAGTTGTAATAGCATCAGTTAGTGTAGAGTATCACTAAGGGTTTATTTTAGTAGTAGAATTGTAGGTTGGCTTCTAGTTGGGTCACTCTGTGTTGTTGAATGGGTTTGCCTTTGTTTAGTTTTGAAATATGCTTGTACTTGTTGTTTTATTTGTATAGGTAAGATGATTATATTCTCTGTTCATTTACTATTGTAAAGGATTACTGGGTCTGTATGTCTATGTAAAATACTATTAATCATTTTTGTTGTATTGTCTGTAAAGTTGGAGTGTCTTTTAGAGATGGCTGTTTGTATTCAGTTTCTCTGAGCTGCTTGGTTCTCAATATTTCAAGTATTATACAAGGTGCTGCAAACTGTGTGTAGTTGCTAAAGTTAGTATAAGTTAGGCTATTTTTACTAAGGGTTTCAATAGAAATGTTTGTGTTTTTTCTAGTAAGTAGTGTTATCCTATATCTACTTCTTTTAAGATAGTAGATAACTAGAGTGACCTTAGACAATGAACACTTTTTGTAACCTCACTTGTTACTGTGTTATAACTAAGTCAGAAGGTGTTTTATTTTAAAAAACTTAACAAAAAAGATTTAAGACAATTTGCAATTATGAAAAAGACTACAATTAAAAATATATAAGGATACTGATAACTGTTTAATTTGGATAGTATAAACTAGTAATTTATTAGTAAAAGAGTATGAAGACTCGATGTTGAACTTGAGGTCCATATCTGTTACTTTTATACTTTTTGGCTACATAGTAAATGTAATGATCTATATTTTTTACATATATAAGATATTTTACAACTACTAGTAATAAAATAAATAAGATATGTTTGATATATAAAATAAATAAAATAAACAAACTAAATAATATATATAAACTAAATATAATATAAAATATAGATGCTTCAAAATGCATAAATGTTATATTTGTTATATGTATGATATTTCGTGCAGTCATCCTTCAACCAATCAGATCGCAACTTTTTTATTAATTTGGTTATTAGATTCGATCTTGTGATCCTGTGATTGGAAATAGATGATCTATACCTCATTAGAATCGTCTCGGTGAGCTGATTCGAATGATGGTGGTTTCATCGAATTCTGTCCAGTGGTTCAAGAGTTATGGTCATTTTTGTAGGTTAACAATAGTTAATTTGTGTGGTAATTTGTTGTAATGAAGTGAGTAGTTTAGTAGATATAAGTATTTGTAGGCTTTCGTTTAGATTTTTTAGTGCAGTGTAAAGTAGTATTGATTTTTTGGTAAATGCCAAGTGGGTATGAGGTATGACTTTTGTTGTTAGGATTGTTTTATTGGCTGCCTTTTTTATTGCTATACTGAGTTTGTGCTATTGCTTGTTAAGGGTTTTATTGCAAAGAGTTGGGTTGGTTGGCATGTTGGTTGTATTCTTTATATATGAGTTGACTTTTGTTTTAAAGTCTTCCTACTTGTCCTTGTTCATTTGTTTGTATAACTATATTGTTTTTTTTTCTTTTTGTATCTTTTATTTCTAATTGTAAAGTTAGTGTTCCAGGTTATATATATTATTTTATAGTTGTTTATTATGAATTCTGTTAGTACTATTAGAGTTGGTGTGTTAATTTGGTGTATTATGTCACATGACATTCATATATCATCAATTTGGCTAGATTGATTTGTTCGTTGTCAGGTAGGTGTACTAATTTCAAAATGATTAAGAGTGCTTATAAGAGTATGGGTAATAAGATAGTGAAGCAAGGATATTCTTTTCTTGTTTGTATTTGATAGTAAGTTGTTATTGAAGTCCCTAGCAATAATGATATGATAAGATCTTGTTTGGGCCTGTTGTATTCATGTTATCACTGTATTTTGAGTGCTCGTTAAAAGTTGTCGATTGAATGATAATAGATAAACTAATATAATTTTAATTTTATTGCACTGTAAAAAGAACAAATCTATCATAATTGCAGTGCCTAAGCATGTTATAATATTGTGTATATAGGGTTAAAGTTGTAGATATAGTGCAATTACTATTCTGAGATTGCTTTCTCTTATTTTTTTTGTGTCTGTATTGCAGTTTGATGTATATACTTTGTAGTATAGATTGGCTACTTGGAGTTTTGTAAATATGAATTCTGTGATTTTTGTTTCTTGCATGCAAATAATATGAAAGTTTTATTTATAGCAATATTCAAGCCAAAATTGTAATTTGAGATTGTTGCTAATTTTTTGCACATTGTAAGGACATATTGTTAGGTTGTTGATATAAATAAGATTAGTAGTAGGCTGGTTTGTTGTAGAGTTGGAGGTTGTTATTGATGTATTTAAACTGCTAGAGTGTGCAGTTATTGTTGAATCTTAGATAAGAAGATCTCACAGTTTGGTTTCAGAAAAGGTGGCAGTGCTAAAAGACTGTTTGAAATATTGTTAATAGTAAAATGTTGTCATAAAAGTTCTAATGTACTGTATCTTTTGCCTTTGTTTGTTATATAATTGGGATAGGTGTTTGAGTAAAGTCTATTTTTTTCATGTTTAGATAGTTTCTGATTTCTGTTAGTGAGTTTGGAATTGCAGGTTTAGGTGGGTTTTTGTTTTTATTTGGGACTGTATTTTGTATATCTATTTGTTTGGTGTTTTCAGGTATATCAATCCAAGTATCTGAAATGTGATAGAAGTAGTATGTTTGTTTTAGTGCTCTTGCTGTGTTTATGGGTTTTTTAGTTTATATTATGGGAGTTATAATGTTGAAGTCTTCAAGTTTCTGTAGATCTTCAGGTAGGGTAGGTTTGTTTGTAAAGTTTGCTAACATTATGCTAGGTGGTAAAGGAAAAGAGAACTTGTAAATTAGTATAATCTGGTTTATAAATCATTTCATTTATTGGTTGTTTGTTATTAGAAAGGTAAATATGTCAGATGTTCTAATTTTGTTGATATCTTTTGGAAGAGATGGCTTGGCTTTGATATAATCATTTAGAAGGTTTTTGAAAGTAAATTCTTTTCTAAAGAGTTCTATAACTTGTATAATGTCTGTATCTAGATCTTGTAGGTCTAATAGGAAGTAGAGTTTGTATTTACTACTAAAATCTTAGTATGCTAGTAGAAGTGGTTGTTTAGGAGTTAGTAGGTTGAAGTAGCTTGAGGGTATAGTTTTGCAGGTATAGAAGTCTTGTAGTCTTTTTTTGTAGAATGCTAGGTTGTTTAGCTGCTTTGTTTAGTAATTGGGAAGAGGTGTCTTACTGTGGGGTCTAGGTCCTGTACATTTTTTAGAGTTGGATTTAGTATAATAAAGTATTTTTGTAGTAGTTGCTTGAAGTTATATATTTTGTGTAATGCAGTTACTATTGCTTTTGTTTGTGATTTTTGTTTTATAAGAAGGCTAAAAGACAGTATTTGTAGAATTTTACTAGGAATTTTTTTTGGATTTGCTGAGAGTAGGTTCAGTTGTGCAAAGAAGGCAGACTGTATTGCATCTTGTATATCTTAAAAATTGATTAGAGTTTCATTTTTAGTGAAGTTTTTGTAGTATTTGATTAAAAAACAAAGGGTTCTGGGTGTATTTGTTGTGAAGTTAGTATTAGTTAGGTAGTCAATCATAATTTTTTGCTTGAGTTTCATGTGTATAGTGTCTTTGATTGCTCTGGTTGTTATTGTAATTTCATGTGCTTTCTTGTAGTTTTCTATTGCTGTCTTAAATAGGTTTTTATAAGCAATCTGGTGCTAAGGTATTAAGCATTTGTCTCTTGTGAAGGTAAGAAAAAATGCTGGATCTTGACGTTTAAATTTGGCTTCGATAGCTGGGTAAAGTGGGAAGTTGGTGGTTTGGTAAGTAGCTTATATTCTACAAAATTGTAAATTCCTTTTTTTGTTTTCAAAGCAGTAATAATTTCATTATAGTTTCATAGTTCTTTATTGAAAAGCTGTGTAATTTTTTTTTGTAGATTGTTGCATATGCTGTTCATCCATTCTTGGGTATGGTTTATTTCTATATTATCTTGCCTTATATTTTGTATAATGATATTTCTTTGTGCTATTTGGCTATAAGTGAGAGGCTTTTGTTTATCAGAGTTGCTAGCTATTGTAGTAACAAATTCAGTTTTCATATTTAGGTTGTTAAGATTTGTTTGTTCTTTAGTCTCAAGTTTGCTTTGTTGTATATCTGTAGGATCTGAATTGTTTGGTGTGGGTTCTGCCAGAAGCATATGCTCAGCTTTGCTGTTGCTACTTATGGCAATATTTGTGTGATCATTATGAAAGATGATAATGTAGCTGTTGTCAATGTCTGTAATTCCTGTTAAGATGTTGTCAAAAATGGTTTGAGCAAGTTTGTTGTTGTTGTTGTTGTTGTTGATTGTGTATAATAATGTCATAGTATGATTTGTCAGAGGTGAGCTGAATTGCCCACTTTTTTTGTTGTTTTGTAATCTGAAAAGAAGTGTGCATCTTTTTTTTGAGAAGTGTTTGAGTATGTAGAGTTTTGTTTATTGTTGTCTTTATTTTTTCAGAGTGTAATGTTGCTAGCATTTATAGTTTGTTTCTTTATTTGTAGTTGCAATGTAGTTTCGAGAAAGAACTAAAATGTGGGGCTGACTGGCCTGTATTTATTTTCTTTGTCTATGGTGGTGTTAGAAGTTTTGTTCTTTTTTCTTTTAATTTTGCCTTATATTATAGTTGTACTGCTTGTTATATGTATCTAGTATGGCCAAAGAGCCAGAAAAAAGCTAGGATCTATATTTATTTAGTTAGTTAAAATGTAACTTATTTTTTGTCAATTATTTTTACCTAATGATTTGTGATCTATAAGAAAGAGTTCTTTTTTTTTTCTAATAATAATTACATTGTTAGTATATATAAATAGTTAGAATTTGGATTTTTTAGAGATATGTTGTGAGCTATATACAAATAAATTATATTCTAGTTGTTTATAGTATAGAAAAAGAACTCTGTAACTATTGTGAACCATTATGGTGTCTTTTAAATAAGTAAATTATAATGGTTTTTAGCCTTTAGATAGGTGTAACAGTCAAGGCAAAAGAGGTTTTCATTTAAGTAAAATGATGTTATTAGCTGTATAAAGCTGTTTAAGGTATAAAATATTGAGATTTTTAATTTGTTTTATAAAGCTAATATATTAAGAATGTTGGGATAAAATTAGTTCTAGTAGTTGAAGATTGTATAAAATAGTATTTGGCCAGAAGATACATATTAGCCAGTTCAGCAATAAGTTGTGATTAATTGACAAAAGTAAAATATTAAGATAATTAGATGTATTTATTTGATTAATAAGATAATTATATTAATATTGTATAGAGATAGAGTTTTTTAGTAAGTATTTTATTTGTTTAATGAAATTGCCTAATTTTTTGAGATATTAATATAAAGATAATGCCTTTGTACAAAAGATATTTTGAAAGATTCTGATTGTAAATTTTTTATTTAAAATGTGTTGTATAGTAGCAAAAATAACACTGTTTTGGATTTTGTGCCAGAAAGATTCTAGTGATTCTGAAGTTTGTGTACTGAGTAGAGTTTTGTTATTATTGAGATTTGAGGTTACTTGGTCTGTGAATTGTTGCTATTTGTTTTTATTTATGTTTTTGTATAAGAATATCTTTTTGCAAGTTTTGGTAAAGTGTCTGAGTTTGTCTATATATGCATAAAGAAAGAGCTAACAAGAGTTCAGAATTTTATAATTACTTTGAGTACTGGTATTAGGATCATCTATAGTAAAAGAATTAAAATATCGAAGAAGTGATTGATTAGTTCAGATGTAATCTATACTACTTTAATATCTGTTGCTTTGCCAAGTAAATGTTAAGATATGGATGTATATAGCCAGATTATACATGTTGTGTATTGAAGAAAATAAAGCAACTTAGATATAATTAATTAGAAGTAGATGATACTATTAGAAGTATTGAAGTCTTCTAAGATAATACAGATTAAATTTAATGTCTCTATAACTTATACATCAAACTCTATATTAGCAGAACTAGCAGCACTCATTCTTTTGTTTCTTACCTTACTTACCAATTATATAATTCATATTTATCTTAACAGTCTATCTATTATACAAATTCTTACAAATTCAATACCTTATAAATATAACTTCTAAACTAAACAAAACAACTAGAATATTATCTATATTCTAAATTATCTAATCAAACTTAAAAATATTAATTATATTATATACAAATTCAAATTATATTCAAAAAATACTCTATATAATATAGTCAATATCTAGCTAAACATAGTACAAAAAAACTGAACTAAAATTTAATCTTGACTATTTTTATTTATCTATCTTTTTTATTTAAAAAGAAATACCAATTATATACAAACTTTGTAAATTTTGCAAAAACCTCTTTTTTATTTAAATATTCAACAGATTTCTTTACCTTAAACTACTATAAAATTCTTTTACTATTAACATTCTACTATTTACTAAAATTATTAACTTTTACAATTTTAATCCAAAACTCTATTCTATTAGAAATAAAATACTTTTAAACATCTTATCAACAATGTTAAATTTAAATATTTGCTATTCTCTATTCTACTTAACTTCAAATTGCTCATATTGTAACTAATATAAAAATACTAAAGATTTACTTCAATGCTTACTTTACTTTTACAATTTTACAAAACATTCTTATCAATAAAATTACTGAAATCTTAAACTTATTAAACTTCTTAGAAGCTTCATCACATATAATAATACAAATCTTTAATTTACAAAACCCACTTTTAAAGTCTAACATATATAATACAATACTTCTACTTATTCAGAGTACAATAACCTGTGACCAATATAAACAACTTTAATTAATTCTAAAAAATCTAACAATTTTCTTATTTCCTTATCCAACTATTTACTTAACTGATTTAACTTTACTATTTGGCAAACTTGAAATATCAAACAACATAAATAGAAATTAATACAAGAAATTACTGCCTTTATTAAAAGAAAAAACAATGCTCAATTACCTATTATACAAACTTTTAACTCAAATAACAATATATTTATATTTAATACTAATATAGACTAATTTATTCTTAAAACTCTTTTCCAAAATTTTACTATATATATCTGCTTTTATTAACTAAAATAATCTTAAGAGTTTCTTTTATCCTCCTCTGTAGTTAATAATATAATAGTTAATTTAACTAAAAACAGAAAATTAAAGGTTAATATCATACTAAATATCATTAGTATATAGCAACAATAATGTAGTTTAGGAATATTTTATTTATACATTTATATTTAATTAATATATTTATGTATTATTAATTTTTCTACTTAATATGATATATAAAAAAAAAGTATTTTAATAATAGTTTAGAATTATAAAAAACCTATATTTTAAGCCAAACCTACTTTTTTTATTAGTTTTTTGACTATATTTTAAACTAAGTCTGCTATTACTGTTTTTGTAGATAGTTTAAGTTTTAATATTATATAGTAACTTGATGCTATATTTAACTTTTAACAAAATGCTCTTTTCTATAATAAAAACTAAGACTTATTATACTTATAAACAGAACAATTCTAATTATAACTATAAAGTTTTCTGACCTTATTAATACTATATTACTATATACTACAATCTTCTAGTTTATTTAATAATATTTGTAAGACAATTCTAATTATATTTAAAAAATTATATAACTTCAATGATATTATACTATTTTGCAAATCTTATCTTATATTAATTAGTTGATTTGAGTCTTGTTTATTATAAACTTCTATATAAGTATGACCAAAACTTAATTTGATATTTGTTTTTTATACAAAGAAGTTATATACTAATCTTCAAAATTTTTATTTATGATCAAATTATTTAGCTATATCAAAAATGTTTCTAATTTTAATTAGGCCAATTCTTTATTATAGACTATTTTTGTATTTACTACTTTTCTTACTATTCTATTCTTAAATATTTTTGGATTATTTTCTTAATTAAATTCTTTTCTTAAATCCTAATTAGTACTTATTTGCACAATTTTTTGATTGTTTTTTCAAGCAAATATTCTATAAGTTGAATGTGAAAATATTAGTATTACTTTTTTTTGAAGTTAAAGTAAAGTTTTGTTTATATATATTTTATAAGATTAGTTATTACTAATATTAAATTAGCTGTTCTAATTAACTTTATTTGACTATTTATATAGTGTTTAAGTTTATATTTACTATATGATTACATGCAATTATCATAACAACTACTTGTAGTTAGAGCATATCATTAACTATTATATAAACAAAAATACATCTAAATTTAATATAATATTCTAATGCCAGAAATATTGTTTTTTATAATTATATATATTTGTTTTACTTATATATTTTACTTAGTTATCTTTCTTCTATTATTCTAATCTTATAAGTAAGAGGCATGTAATAAAGACCTAATAAATCTAAAAAAATTAATTGATTAAAGATTAAAAAAATTCAAAAAATTTAGTTTAAATAATAGTATTCTAATATAAAAATAGAAAATAAAATTTACAATAATCTAGTTAAGTATTTTTTAAATTTGAAAACTTTAAGAATGTGATAACTTAGTGAAGTGAATAAGTTGTCAACCTTTCAAATAGTAGGTTAGAAGTTCAAAACCCACTAATGGCATAAATTTGGCAAATCATCTATATAATATAGATATTATAAGAAGTAAGTAATATTAAAGCAATAGCAATTTATTGATTAGTTGGAATAAGATATCTATAACTATAGTCATACAAGAATGACTAGCAGGTCATAAGGCATCTGTGCAATATTAAAGTTACATGGAAGAATGCAAACTAACATTAGGCAATGCAAATCCAAGATAAGTTCTTGTAACTGTGTAAATCTATAGAATGGAGAAGCTGAAGCTCACTTGAGAAGATCCAAGTTAAGAGGTAGCATAGATCTTCAATAATAACATTATAAAGACTAAATCTAAAAAAATAAATATCAATGTAAAAGAAATCAGATAAACAAGAACCTTGAATAAGAGATACTACCAAATAGCCTATTAGAAGTTTTAAACAGAAAAAAAAGATCTTTGAAGAGCAAACCCTTAAGATATCAGAAACAGATTACAGTTCTTTTAGGCTATTTGAATTGGAAGTCTAAGAACTAAAGCAAACTATAGCTAAGTACTAAAGATATGCTGTGAAGTTAATACTAGGATCTAGTAAACTTTACAAAGGCAACTTCTATTAACAAAGATTAAATATAAGTAGTCAGTTAGCAAGAAGCCTTCTAAAGTCTTACAGTTAGATGCATACTCTAAAATATATAACATCTTGGCAAATGTACAGACAGAGAGATCAGAATTAGGTTAAAAGGCACTTTGATATATAGAAACTTATGCAGTATCTGCTAGTGTAGTATAGAGGTCACTTTGTATTACTTATATAATTATAATTAAATTTACACTAAAGGCAATAGCTGCTGATAACAAACAGCTTTAGTAAAGATAAAATAAAAATTTTTTGAAAACTTTAGAAATATACTTAGTAAAACAAATAAACTCAAATTTGATATTATTTAATCTAAAAAAAAACTATCAAAAAAACAAAAAAATTGTTTAAGATATTAAAAAAATTAAATTAAACTTATATTAAAAAAATATTTTAGAAAAATATAATAATAGAAAAAATAAAAAAAGGTATTACTAATATCAAATAACAAAAATATATAAAAAATTATAAAAAGCTAAAAAGCTTGTCAACTAAAAAAAAATTATTTGTTAAAAAATATTGAACTTAATAAAATTAATTAAATTATTTAATTATATTAAAAACTTATACTTAATAGCTATTTTAAAATATTTGCTAAAATAACTTAAAGTATAAATCTTGTCTAATTGTTTTACAGAATTTATTATTGTCTTTTGATAAAAAATATAAGCAATCTATTATAATACTTTAAAACTCTTATTTTTTTGTATAAGTAATAAACTTAATATATTTAGAAGCTAAGCTAATAATTTTATAAAAAAATTTAATTATACTATATGTAAGACTTTGGCAAAATATATAAGTTTATATAATTTTTTTTTTTTAACTTAAGCAGTCACACTAGTACTTTATTAGAATTCTTAAAACTATACAAATTACAGAGAATTTTTCTAATAACTAAGTCTAGCATCACCTAGCCACCTTATTAGTACCTAAGTGTGATCTGCTGCACTACTCCAAACAAAAATAGGCTGCTTATCTGACAGCTGTCCTACAATAGAATACCACCAATCTGATAACATCTTTTTGTAGAAAAGCAAAAAAACAAAAAAATTTTATATATAAAAAAAAACAGAAGTATAAAGGTAAACAATAAAAGATACAAAACAAGAAATAAAAGGAAAAAAGAAGATAAACAAAAAAAAAAAAAGTATAAAACTTGCAATTCATAAAAAATTAAATAGTCATGATTTTAAGCTTGTGTTAGATATGAAACTTGCAATTCACAAATATCAGACAATCACAATTACAAATCTGTATCAGGCTTGTAAAAATTATAAACTATACTAAATAGAAATTACTTTACTATCTTCCTATTTACTTAGATTATTTAAACAAAAAACCAAAAAGAAGAAAAAAACTTTACCTTTATCATAAAGGGTCAGTATAGAATACTAGTTAGTCTAAATGCAATGTTTGACAGGTTTCTAGCAGCTTAAGGCACATGTATAGTCATGTTTGTATTACTGTATTGTTTTTGATTTACATTATTAACAATCCTGTTTAGAAAGTAAATATTGCTAACTATTTTGGTGATTTTACATATCAATCTTTAAAAGAAGGTAAACTGAATCACCCACATTTACAAAATTTTCCTCAAAAAAAAAGTAAAAGTGCTAGATAAACCAACTTTTAGCTTTTGTGAGTTCTGAACTTTTGTGGATGTTCCTTGTAGATTTTACAGTTGTATAAAACTAATATATCCAACATTGTTGTTTACTTAATAAAAAACTTTGACTTTTACTGACTACTTTTTTTATAGTCTCAGAGTATTTTTTAAACTATTACCATAAGGCTGCAACTCTTTTTCAACTCTATTTCAATATCTAACAATGTATGTATAGTACTTCAAAAAGGTTTTTATAAAGTTTAATATATTAACTATATCATTTTACTGTAGTTTAGCTTTTTGAAAAGTTTGGTTCAAATAATTATTAGAAAGAATATTTTGTAAGTCTATATAATAAAAAATCAAATAATTATTTATTTTTAATATTATTTATTTATAAAACTTTTAAGTATAATATAACTAAATTTAATTTTTTTACTTTATTTAATTTATACTAGAAATATATTTTATAAATATTATAAATAATAAGTAGTTTTAATTATTAATAGTAGTTTAAACTTTAAAGTTAATAAATAGTCTATTTAAAAAAGAACAAAAATTTAAAAAAATATTTATATAACTTAGCTTTATTAAAAGTAATATTATAATTAACAATATATATTAAAAATCTATAAAGTAAATAAGAAGGTTTAAAATATAATATAGAATTAATAATAAAAATTAAAAAAAAATTAAAAGAGAAATAAAATAGATTATATTAACTTATTGTAATAAAATTTATAAATTGCAAACAATAGAATGTTTTTAAAAATATTAAACAAGATAATATATAAAAGTTAATTAAAACTACATATTGAATATGAAAATGAATAAAAAAAATAAAAAATTATAAAAAAAATAAGTAAAAAAATTAAAATAATATCTTGAAGCTGCTTAAAAGTATTATTTAAATAAAACTAAACTATACACAGGTTGAATGAATAAATAAAGGGTGAATAATAGGTAAATAACAGAAAAAAAATCTGCCATTATTCTATCCTATATCTGCCAAATAATGGCAGCATAACAGCAGCATAACAGCAGAATAA
>CAJVQA010004683.1:0-17220 GCA_910591915.1 Cetraspora pellucida
TTAGGTACCAATAGGGTGGCCGAGTGATGCTAGACTTGAGTATTGGGAAATTCTATGTAATTATATGTATTTAGTTTTAAGAATCTTAATAAAGTACTAGCGTAACTGCTTAAGGTTAAAAAAAAAAAAAAAAAAAAATTACTATTTAACACTATTATTTTATAAATATATATATCTGTAAAATTATATAATAGTGTTGAATAGTATTCTGAATAGCAATTGAATTACATGATTTAATATAATAAATTTTTTCAATTTTACTGAATTGATCTTTTATAGTAGATTTTTACTCTGAACTTAAATGAATTAAACAGTAGGCATAACATATATAGATTTTAATTCATGTATATTGATATTAAAATAGTTAACACTTTTTGTATATACAAAACATATATAAAATTTTTTTTGCATATATTTTTAAATTTTGTTAGATAAAAATAATATATAATTTTAAAATTTATATATATATTATTTATATATAATATATGTATGTATTAATGAAATTTTTTTGAATTTATAATACTGTTTAAAGATATGCTTAAAAATTATTTTTTAAATCATCTAGTAGGCAAATTTGTTTGCTAAAATCTTTTTTTGTTTTTTTTTTGTAAATTATTTAAAATTTTATTAAAAATAAATTTTTTCTTTTCTAAATAAAATAAAATTTAATATTTGTTTAATTAATATTTATTAAAATTTTTATATTAATATATATATTTTTTAATAATTTGATTTATTTTTAATTTATTCTAAAATTTTATTATAAAAGTTTTTTAAAAAAAATTTTAAAAATTTCAAAATTTTATATTTTTAAAGAAAAATATTTATTTTACTACTAACAAAAATTAAAATTTTAATTATAAAATAACAAAAAGTATTATAAATAAAATTATTTAATTTAATCTGTTTTATAATCTTTGTTAGTATACTTATACTTATTCTTAATAATTTAAAAAATTTATTATATATTAAAAATAAACTTTTTAAAATAAGTTTAGAATTCAAATCTTATCAGTATTAGAATTTTAAAAAATAATTCTAATTTGGCAATTTAAAATAAATATCTGGATCATAACTTTGTAATTTTAGTTATATTAAATCTAATTTTGAAAGTATACAATATTATATAAATAAATTTGAAAAATATAAATTATAATAAGAAATTAGATACTGGTAATATAAATGAGTATTTAGAGTTATAACTCTGTAATTCTGTTTGTATCAAAACTAATTTTGAAAATATGTAATATTATATAAATAAATTTAAAATATATATACTGAATAAAAAATTTTAGTTAAAAATCTTGAATAGATAGATAATACAATTTTTAATAATATTATATTTGAAAATTTTGATTTAAAAAAAGAAAATCTAAAATAAATAACTTATATAAGCAATAACTTCTAAATAAAAAGGATTCATCAATCTAACTAACTAGTTTTTGATTATAAAATCATTTTATACAAAACTAATTAAATTAGTCATATAGAAAAAGTTGTAAGAATATATAAGATATTAGTAAGATTATAAAAGAGAATATTAAGATTGTATAAACTTTACAAGAATATAGTAGTTTAATGATTAGTTCTAATTACAAGTATTGATCTTAACTATAATAAAATATCAAATTAGATAAAAATTAGAATAATAAAAGATATTAGTAGGTTTAATACAAAATTAAAAGTTTTTTATATAAATGAACTGTTTTAAAAACTTAGTAATTATAACATATTTGTACTAGTAAAAACTGAAACAATTAATAAAATAAATAAATAGATAAATATAAAAACCAGAATGTTTAAATAAAAAAACACATATTAGTTTAGGTTACAGATAAAGTTGTCTAAGCTTTATTCTTGCATGTAATTTTTATTTTATATTTATAATTTTAATATATCTTTAATATATAGTATATTAATATATACAACTAAAATTACTAATAAAGATATAAGCAAGGCCTTATCTTAACACAAAAAAATAAAAATAAAAAACTCACAAATAGGTTTTAAGTATAGCAACTAGTATAGAACCTTCAAACAAACTATTTAAATTAAACAATAACTAAAGTTATATAAGTAACTAATTATATACTCTTCTTATAATAACGATTTTATTATTCGGCAACTATGTAGTTTCTGCCAAATAAGAAATAAATTTGGTAGACGAATCATGATAAGTTGCCAGATAAGTTTTTAATATTGCTAATATTGAGCAAAATCAAAATTTAGTAATCTATATATAGTAACTAAAAAATTTTAACCAATAAAAATCAAAACTTATAAAAAGTTTAAATATTTAAAAAAAAATATTTATAAATATTTATAAATATTTATAAATATTTATAAATATTTAAATATTTGGATCTGATTTGTTCGAGTTCTTGCTACGTAAGAATCTTTAATTATTTTTGTGTTGAAATTCGGTTAAAGCCTTGTATTATTTACATATGTTATGATTTAAAGTTTACAAGTAGATCAGTAATCAATTTTAAAAAAAATACTTTAGACGGTCTTCACTTTTCGGTTTGGTTATGATTCTGGATTGACGTTAAGTAGGCGATTATTATCAGTTATGTCGAAACCACACATATTATTTAAAATCATAAGCCAAGTTCAGTTTTTCAGTTCGGGCCACTGCAAAATATACAATTTTTTGAGCACGTCAAGAGAACTTTAATGTATTGACTGAACACCTTTAAAGATTTAAAATATCAATAGCGATAGGTTAATTTACATATCGATATTGATTTCATGTAAGGTACCCGAGTGCAAACAGCAGGAATTTCTTACCATAAAAATTTTGTGCATTTGAAATTTGAAATTTAAATAGATAAAGATCCATTACTATTGCACCAATTTAAAAAATTGGGATATGAAACTTTTACGATTAAGAACATTCTTATCAGTTATATATTTTTTATCGTAAATTTCTTATCAGTGGTAGCATAAAGAAAATAATCATTTTACTTGTATTACTAATGAAATAAAATATATCAATATTTAAGCTATAATCTTATATCTAATCATGTATTCTAATCATGTATTTTATTTGCATTAATTAACTTGGATTATAAAAATTTAAAAACTATCGGGGGTTAGTATTAGGTATATAGATAGGAAGGTAGGAAGATAAGCACTATCGCACAGCATAAAGCATATTATATAATCTTTGATAACTCTTAGATAAGTGAATGTTTCGCGGAATTTATGAACGAAATTACGAAGTTGCCCCTCAACAGATTGCACACGAAATACTATTAAAAATCGTATAAGATTTTTCTTGAAAGTAATTGTGTGAACGAAGAACTTACTAAACTTCTTAATAAGGAATTCGGTATTTCGGGCATTCGGGGATTCCGAAATAATAAAGGTATTGCATTCTTGAAGACCATAAAAATAAATAAGTTTGTATCGCAATAATTCTATTACGTACGTACATACATACATATATGCATATGCATATTACAGTATTAGATGAGTTAAACATTAAAGGAATTATTAAGTAGGAATTCTGATCCTATACTTCAGCATGCTGAACCATACCCAAACATCACATGGTATTGAAGAATATATTATTAGGAAATTCTTGATTTATCTTTGAGGAGTACACTTTGAGGAGTACAAGGAAACACTGGAATTTATCGCGCATGTAATGATGGTTTTACAAGTTTTATATTTACTACGGCAAGTTCCGAATACATTCATTAAATTAAATGTTGCACAACAACGAGACAAAACCAGAAGGGGAAATCTATCGTAAAAAATAATGATTACTTTTTCTATGTAAAGTTACGTTTCATTTAGTGCAACAAGATTGATTTATTACCTTTTTTTTATTATTATCACTTTTCTTCGTTCTGCACGCGTCAAATCTTAAGTCGGGCTGATCCAGAAAGATTGGAATTTACATTCTCTGATTGGCTATTTTCAAGTCACACACACACACACAAATAAACACATATCTTACCAACAATGTTAAGGTTCAGCGAAAGTTTTATGCAAATGTGCAGATGTCGTCAGAGAATCCTTTATTAGATAGTATAACGTTGCTCATATAGCTAGCATTCATTTGTTCAGTATCGTCTGAGACTAACACTGAATCAAGTTTTTATGTACAAAGCTTGCTAGATTTAATGTCCAAATTGGTGTCATCAAGTTTCCCTATTTGGATCAGAGAGATATCGAATTTGAAATATCTATATTTAGGAGCGAGGATAAATAATATTGAGTTGCTGTCAATAGGCTTCTCTAATAAATCTGCTTTACTTCTATTACAGTAACACATATTGTGGTTTCTACTTTGGATCTTCAATGGTTCACATTTTCCAGTACGCACGTACAGTATGTATGCGTATACATATACCCAAAAATGCATAATTGTACATTACTAAAACGATTTGCATGTCGATATGTATAATGAAATGAACCAAATTTACCGTTATTAAATGAACCTCAATTATCAGAATTCTTCAGATAAGTTTCATCCGTGTTTTACATACTATAACTACATATTGATAAAGACGAAATTAGTAATATTAGGTGATTACGTATGAAAATACTGTTCTTATCAGGAAATTGGTTTAACTCACTACGTAGAAATGAATCCGGATATGGATTATGTTTCTCCGGATCCTAATAATGCTTATGATCGGGTACATTATTCTGATCGATAGTTACACCTTATATAAAGTAGCATATTGCTTATCGTTATTATTAGATTTTCAACATGTAATACCTAAACCAGATTCAACATAGAAAATTGCTGTTCTATATTTCAGTTTCGGTATAGTAATGTAATGTCAAAGGATCTGATGAACTAATTGGTTATTTGTGATAAAAGTATTATTGCAAACAGAAAAAAAAAACTAATAAATTACCTTATTAATCAAATAAATCTAATAAATTTAATTAACAATTTAATTTCTTCAAATTTGAGGCATGCGGTAAGTCATGTAACCCGGACTAGAATATAGATTCTAATAACCGAATTTATTTATCAGTTATTATAAATTATACATTAATTTATTATCGTTATTAATTACTATTATCGTTATTATTATTATTATTATTATTATTATTATTAATTATTTAATTTATTATCTATCATGTTAATTAAAAATAGTAAAATTTGGATTCAATTTGTATACTGACGTTGTGTGCAAGTAAAGCGAAATATGTGATTTCAATGATAACCAAGGTTACATTCTCTAAATTTAAATATTCTCCTTGTCTCAGGTCATACAGATTTTTGCATAAGTCACCTAATCATAAAAAGATTTTTTTTTTTATACCTATTTGTGTGGATCAAATGTTTTTCATACACATCATAGCGTGTCAATACGTCAATGTCCATATCGAGGTTTTGATGTGTTACAGCAGAAACGTGGTTTTAAGACCGTGATACAGGTAACGATAACGGTAACATATAACTAACACCATATAATTATGTTGCAGCACAGAAAAAAAAAACAACTTATTTAGAGTTATTATGTATGTCGATAGTCCGTAATGAATTACTTTGATTTTCTTTGATGTTTACCACCAACCACCTTCGTTAAATCGTTGACAAAGAAGGATTTTTTTTTTTCTTGAATAAATTCAAAGAAAAAAAAACAAAAAAAAAAAAAAAATTATTGTACGATATCATTACAAAAGACGTTGAAGCGGGAAGAAGGGCAAGTTAAAGGTGCTCTTCTTTAGTTGCAGGTCAATAACATTACAAAATAAGTTGTTCGCTCAGTACAGCTAATGCGATCAGGATCTCAATGCTGGAACCCTTCAAGACAGAACCTAATTTGGTTCCTCAATACTGTCGGTGAGTAATATTTGAATGTCGTTAGGTGAAACCAGGTGGTCTAAATACAGAATAATAGTAAGAATAATAGTAAGGATAATAGTAAGAATAATACCAAGAATAATAGTAATAATATATATTTAGACTTTTTGGTTTCACTCGCCGCGTTCATCACAAATGTGTTTTCTAGCTTTATAAGTTACGTTTATAATATTTTAACTCATATCATATTTATATAAATACCTTTACATTCGATCAATGACGTTTGCAATTTAGCTTCTACATAAATATTCATACATGTGAAGATGTATTTTTTTATGAAATTGTAAATTATTGTTCAATAACCCTCGCTTCCATATTGGCAATCATTTCCGGAGGTCTTTGGTGGAAAAGACGCTTTTACACAAAGTCTACACAAAGAGTATCGAGTCTTGATGGCTTTTTGATATGGCAAGTTCTGCATGCATTAAGTAAGTTTAATAAACACCCTTATTTGTTAAGACTTAAGTATGTTCTAACTTTCCCGTTTTTATTCTAGCTCGAATTGCAAGTGATATCATTATTCTTGTTGGTTTACCTCAAAATGAAGATGCTGTATCAGAGCTTGTATATGATATACCATATTACTGTGACCAAGTTTCAATAATTCTTTTCATGATCGGAATGTAAGTGTTTAACATTAATACTGGATTATTACATTATTTGGTGTTCTTATTATTATCTCTTTTTATCTCTTTTTATCCCTTTTTATACCGATAAAAAAAGATTAAGTGCCATTCCACATACAAGACTTGCGGGTAATCCGCTTCAAAAAACGACCAACTCAAAAAAATCATTTCGAATTACTATATCATCCCATAAAACAATGATATGGTTTTTTCGTATTTATTCTATTATTATTTTTCCATCACTTGCTACTCTTGGATTGCTCACTGGTTATTTTCGTTCTCAATGGGCTCAGGCTCCAAAGCCATATCAAAAACAAGACCATGACAATATGATGTTTGAAGCTTGTATTAACAGTGCTCATTATATGGTTCATGCTGTTGGTAGCGCTTCATTAGCTTTTTGTTTTATTTATTTTGGAAGAAAAGTTAAAGGATTTGCTGAAGCTAGTATTGCTTTATTGATGGATACCGATATGGATTCTAGTAAATATGGTCGTTTAAGACTAATGAGAAATTCAATAACAAGGGTAAGTTATTTTTTTAATTTTAATTATATTCCCAAATTTTATAATATTATAAACTAATTATTATTATTTATTATCATAGCTGAATGTTATAAATGGTTTTTTTTGCGCAAAATATTTATTAGACTGTTTTGGTGCAATTGCGATATCTTTATATCTTAATATAATTTTATTAACTCCATGGGCTTCCAAAATTGTCGCCGTTATGATTACTATAATATCATCATGTTCAATGATTTTATGCATAATTTTAGTCTTATACGGTCAAACAAATCCAGAAGATGCCTTTGATCTTAGTTTTATACAAGTTTCTCCATCACAACGTCATTTTTCATTCGGGGTATGGAGTGTCTCAGGTGATTCAAATAATCAACAGTTTGATAAAAATGATTCTGTTCTTTTACCACCACCACCTTCATATAATGATAACGAAACACAAGAAACATCAAGAAAATCTCCTATGAAACGTAATTATCGATATAGTTTGTCTTCTTCTTCAATAAATCGCAATTCAATATTACCAGAAATTGTGGTATCAACACCTGATGTTGTAAAAAAGCCAACTAAGAATGGTGAAAAGTCGGAATTTGTTGCTGCTTGGATATTAGATCAACATGAGAGATCATCGGTCACCGATTAAAATATACGTATTTGATGAAACTTTAGAATTCGTGCCATTAATGTACCAATAAGGATTTTTTTACCTTGGTTATTTCTTTTATTTGTAATATTTTCTTGTATTTTCTGTATTTCTGTATTTTCTTGGTAGAGGATTGAATGTATCTGATTGTATTTACTTAGAATTCCATCATTTGAAGATGATAAAGTAATGTTAGAAACCATCTTATTAGGATTTAATGATAGTAAAAAAAAAAAAGAAAGAAAGTGCATTATTTTGGGTTCAAAAAACAAAACGGTTTCTATATCATTCTAATTCATCAAAATACTTATTTTCCATAAATTCATTACATAATACTTGGGTTTTATACTTTTTTTTTTTTCCTTCATTCTTTATTTTTTTTTCATTTAAATTATAATTGTTTTATAAACTAAATCACTCTTTTACAAAACAGAGTGTGCTAGTCACCTCTGAAAAGAATAATTACTATTATATATCAAAATAATTTATAACGTTCTTTAATTCGATTCCTATCAAAATTATTTTTTACATTCATTATATTGACAGAATTTTAATAGTTTCAGATAATTTATACACATATTTGTGACATTGATTGATCATATTAGGAAAGTTAATAAATTTTTTTTTTACAATGTAAATGAAAAAATATATAAATATATATAAATACGATATAAATACGCGTTAAACTTTTTCATAAATTATTAAGCAATTGCCATTGATATAATGTTTCATATATTGGCTACATTTATTGATTGATAAAGATATATAAAAAATTGCTTAATAATAAAAATAAATAATCGGATTGATAAAAGAAAAAAAAAAGGAAAAAATACATTTAATAAAGTAAAAAAAAAAAAAAAAAATTTTGGTATAAATTTATGATGACCAAAATTTTGATGATACTATGTTTTTCTTTCATAAGTTTGAATGCTAGAGCTGTTATATTTTTTATCATTACTACTATAACAACTATAATTATTTTTATAATATACAAATATAGTAATAAATTAAAATGATCCACAAAACTGTCCCATAAAAAAAAAAAAAAAAAACATATAAAATCCAATTTAAGCAAAGGGATATTAATTAAATTACTAAATGTTGAGGATTGTACCTAAACTAAAATATTGGGATTTTAAAAAGGTTGTTATACCTTAACTGAATGGAAAAAATATACATGTAAAAAAAAAATTTATGCAAATGTAAAGGTCCATAAAGAAAAATAATTCTAAAAAAATCTAATATTTTTCTAACTTTACCCATAGAAAAGATTAAGTTTCAATTTTAATGTGTAGTATATATATTAGTATATTATTTATGTCCAATCATGTTCTTCCATCACATCAGCTTCAGAACGGGCTTTACGTTTCCTATAAGCTCGAACTGCTAGTATTGTTGCTGCTGTGTATAAAAATGCAGATCCAAAAACTGCTGCCAAAACCAATGATGAATGTTGTGATCCTTCCGGGCTACTATTTCCATTTCCTCCATTATCATTACCATCATTATTATCATTTAAAGAAGTTACTAGGCTAGAAATTTGTGATTGTTGATAGAAACTGCTATTCGGATCGCTTACAAGGGTTTTTAAATCATCAACAGAATTATTGGGAATTGCAATATTGATCTTAACACTACCATCATCATTACGTTCTATGCTCAGAATTATTACATTATCAGATGAGATTCCAAGTGAATTTGCAACAGATTGTTTTATTTGAGCTGCTATGACAGCTGGAATGTCTGTATTTTGAACCACTGAATCCCACTGAAGAGCTGGTGACAACGACATGGATAGTTTAGAATAATCTTCTATAAGATCAAATAAATTCGTTAGTATTTTATATAAATATTTGTATAAAATGTCTATCGTTCGAAAACTTACGTGGAACGTTTTGAGATGAATCTGGAGTTAAAATCTTAGAGGGATAATCAGTGGTCATTGGATGATCAACTGTCTGAGTGCCTGTTACCAAGGGCAATGGAATACTTGCAACCGGATCAAAAGAAACCCTTGTGGTAGGTGCTCCACTACTTGCACTACTTGTAGAATCCGCAGGATAATTCTTCACATTATCATTAGATGGATATGTGGAACTTGGTTGAACGGATGGAGGAGCTGTAGAACTTGGGTAGGAAGCAATGTTTGGATTGTTTGGATATGCTGTAGAACTTGGGTAGGAAGCAATGTTTGGATTGTTTGGATATGCTGTAGAACTTGGTTGATTATTTATTAAATCATCAGTGGAACTTGGATGACTATCTCCTGGAGAACCTGTGGGACTTGCTTGATATACTGTGTTATGATTTGAACCATCGAGACTTTGTGGAGGATCAGTAGGACTTATTGGCGAACCTGTGAGCATGGGACCTGGTGGAAGACCCGTGGGACTTGATGAAGGATCAATAGGACTTGATAGAGGATTCGCGGGGTTTGGTGGTAAATCCGTGTGACTTTGTGGAGAATCTGTGGGACTTGATGGAGGATTCGTGAGAATTGGAGAATCAGTGAGAATTGGAGAATCCGTGAGATTTGGAGAATCCGTGAGATTTGGTGGAGAATCCGTAGGACTTGGTGGAAGGTTAGTGGGACTTGGTGGAAGGTCAGTGGGACTTGGTGTATCAGGAGAATCTGTGGGACTTGATGGAAGGTCAGTGGGACTTGGTGTATCAGGAGAATCTGTGGAATTTGGATCTAAAGAATCCGTAGGACTTGGATCTGAAGAATCTGTGGGACTTGGAGAATCTGGAGAATCTGTTGGACTTGGAGAATCTGGAGAATCTGTGGGACTTGGATCGGGAGAATCTGTGGGACTTGGATCTGAAGAATCCGTGAGACTTGGATCTGAGGAATCCGTAGGAATTGGATCTGAAGAACCTGTGGGACTTGAAGAATCTGGAGAATCTGTGGGACTTGAAGAATCTGGAGAATCCGTGATATTTGAAGAATCTACAGGGTCTGTGGCAATTGGATCTTGAGAATCTGTAGGATTCGTAGGTATTGGATCTTGAGGATCTGATACATTCGTAGGACTTGAATCTGTGGAGTCTACGGAAGGTTGAGGATTTGATACATCCGTAGGACTTGAATCTTGTGAAACTGCGGAATTTGGTTGAGTCGAATCTGTGGAGTCTACGGAAGGTTGAGGATCGTCAACTACAGATGCATCATTAACTGGATCAACAGGAGTGGGCGTAGGGTCATCGACTTTATTTTGTTTATTCTTTTTATCAGAACTTGTGGGACTGGGTTCAGGGTCAGATTTACTGGACTTAGAATCAGACTTATCGTTAGCTGTATTCGTATCTACGGAACTGGGTTCAGGGTCAGGTGTATCTTTGGCTGTAACTGTGTCTACGGAAGGGTCGGGCTTAGGGTCAGAATTATTTTTAGTTGTATCTGTGGGACTAGATTTAGGGGGTTTAGAGTCAGGTTGATTGTCAACTATACTCGTATCATCTACAGGACTGGACTTAGGGTGTTTAGAGTCAGGTTGATTGTCAACTATACTCGTATCTTCTACAGGACTGGACTTAGGGTGTTTAGAGTCAGGTTGATTGTCAACTATACTCGTATCATCTACAGGACTGGACTTAGGGTGTTTAGAGTCAGGTTGATTGTCAACTACACTCGTATCTACAGGACTGGACTTAGGATGTTTAGAGTCAGGTTGATTGTCAACTATACTCGTATCTACCGTATCTACGGGACTGGGCTTAGGGTTATGTTTATCGCTAACTGTATCTACGGAACTGTCGTCAACTATAGGATTTGTCGTATGATTGGGCTTAGGGTTATCAACTATAGGTGTATCTTTGGGACTAGAATTAGAGTTGTCAACTACGGGTGAACCTAAATTACTGGATTTACCTATAGGACTCTCCACAGTATTGTCAACATTATCAGTTGGTGAGTCACCACGACGGCGCACCAAGAACGAGCTCTGCTCATTTTTTTCTAACTCAAAATCATTATTGCCCTTACTTAATCTCGCAAATACAACCAGACATAATCCAATGACCAAAAGCCATATTATGGTTATTCGTATTGTAGTGACCATTAATGTTCTTTTAATAAACTATTATTTATATTGTGATAATGTGAAAGTTTCGATATTTAAGGAGGTAAACTATGATAGTTGGGAATGATTACTGATGTATGATGGGTTACTTTGTACTAAATGAAAGTAGAAAGCGCGAATTGATGGTTCGTTGCTGATACAGCAAACGGTAGTTGGCACACCGAGCGGATAATTGCTGCATAAAGGAAAGTTTGCCCTCAACTAGTTGCAATAGCAGCTTTGAGGACTAATGAAAGTTAAAGCCAACGGAGAGAATTTAGAGAACGAAGAAGAAAGATGGTAGGAAAAAACAATGATTAATAAGGTAATTGCTAATTCATGATTGTGATTGCTGTGACATGCATTACACTGGAAAGTGAATGCTATAAACAATGCAACGTAGTAACCTAGTAAACATGTATTAATTAATGAATGATAGGTTCATTAGAACAAATTGTAAATATTTTATTTAGGTTACGTAGTATATTAAAAATTTAATTTGACCCTGGAAAACAAAAAAACATCATGCCAGTTCTGACAAGTAAAGCTAACTTCTCTAATAAATATATCTTTACTCCTTTGTAAAATTGATATCTGATATTAACACAAGATGAAATACATACGACACACATGGATTCAAATGTATCATTTTGTTTATATGCGTGCAACCTCCAAGACAAATACATGTCTGCAATATAGTTTCGCAAGAACAATTCTGTATCACTCCAAAAAAAGTAATAAAGTAATGATTTAAAAAATCAAATTTGAAAAAAAATCAACAAATACACATTTTTACAAGAAAAATCCATTACACTGCCGAGCCTTCGCGAAAGATTATAGCTTTTGGTTTGCCAAGAGGTTTAGTTTTTAATCAGTAACGATAATTCCTAACGTTAATAGATGGTAATTGATCAGATGATTAATGTCCCATTCAAAGTATTTGTTCCACGATATTAATACGTACGTACAATTATTGATTGGTCCAGGTAGTATATAGTATATAATCGTTTTTATCCCGTCTTATAGTGACAGTTGTGATCAAAAACATATATTCAACGAGGGATGCTTACCCCAACATTGTACAATTAAATGAGTTGTGAAATAATAAACCAGCCGGGTCAAAAGATTTTTATATGTGACGAACTTCTTGTTTAGAATATAATTGGGATCTAAAAATATATATACAGTATATTACTTAATAACGTCGACCCGTACTGGCGAGTAACACAAACCAAAAAAGGAAATCGAATTTTGTAAATCAACTAGTACGTAAAGATAAAAATTTAGGAATAGGTCGTTAACAATAAAATATATAACAGTAGATTATTGTCCATTGTATATAAAATTTCGTTCCTGACATTTTTCATTAGTGCACAAAGGTCGATTTAAACACTAGTTTTCGCTTTTTCCTTCTTCGCGCGTGTTAGGAATTCATGTCAGGCTAATCCATTTCCTTTTTAGGGGGGACGTTAAAGCCAGGTACCAGTTAGGGTTACTTTTTTGATTCAGTTAATGTTAACGGGTTATATAGATATCAAGAATACAATTTATGCAGCATTTACCCCTTTTTATTACTGTTTATTACGTAATTTCTTTTTATTACATAGAAGCCAGGGAGATAAAATCGGCAGCCAATCGTAATATTTATAAATAATATGAATATAGGTGTGTTATAAGCAATATATAGACGCTAACCTCAAAAAATTTTATGTAATAAAAACGGCATTTCCTTAAATTAATTTAGACAAAATTCGTACGTAATAACACCCCTTGCTGTTACCTCGCGGTTATCGTTATTGTTATGCTGAACGTGAAGGTTTTATTAAATCATTTAAAACATTCCAATTAATTCATACGATTTTAATTTGATTAAAACTCCACATATCGATATGTATGCAATTATGCAATACAATGCATTGTCAGCCAGCATGTTTTATTTCGAATAACATCGATATTTTTTTGGTTAGTACTGAGAATACTGGTAATTCAACTTAGTCTTTTCTTTAAAGATTTAGAGTCAATATTATTAATAAGAAGGAATAACACAGTAATTTCAAATTGACCTAAATTAAGCTTAATATAGTCCAAAATTCGAAATTACTTACGCCCCTTGTGTGTTATTTCGCGAAAATACGGTAGTGCTCCTAATGGGTTTGATCCGAACGACCTGAAACTGATCTAGTTGTAATAATTTAGTATATGTGTCATGACCCATATTATAGAGTTGTCAGGCGGCTTATTATGATTTTCTGCCCAATAATAAAATTATTGGACAGATAAACATCCGGATAGAGATAGGATCCGTCTATCCGTTCAGAGCTTATCTGTATCTGCCTATCTGTTCGTGACTTACTCCGATAGATATTCGGATAAACCGGATAAAGAATTATTATCATGCAGATACTTCCGATACTCTCCCATCATTATGATGTAAGAACAAGTCCGAATAAACACTCAGTTTGCCGATCTTATTATATAAGATAGTCGAATCATCGGTTTAATTATCTGAAATCAAAATTTTATCCGAATATTTAGTAATATTCGGATTATCCAGATCATCAGATATAAAAGTTTCATCTTTACTGCCGGATAAAATAATTTTACTATGTAGTCAATTTCGGGTCATTCAGATCAAACCCATTAGGAGTACTAGATATGTGAATTTAGTGTTCATAATCGACACAAATTTATCGGTTCAACTAGGTTAATATTAAAAATCGACTAAATCGGCTAAGTCAGATCAATTACTCATTACAGCTGTTTCATAAATTCGAGGACATCTGGCAAAAAAATCGATTCAGTAGTAATCATTACCGAAATCACAAACTTATCAAATTGGCTTCGTCACTTTTTTGCCAAATGTTCCAGAATTATGAAAACAGCTGTAAATATATATTTTTCAAAATTTTCCAATATTTATATAAAATCTTTCGATATTTCAACTACAATCACTATGTGAATTGGTAATAATAATTACATTTTTTAGCTTTATAAAATATAATTATAGTAGTATTATATTTTTATTATATATATATTTGATTTGTATTACTGGTACAAGCATGTTTTCGACAATCTTTTTCTTAGACAAGACATTTTCCTGAAAATTATTCTTCAACATATAATTCTAACTAACACTAATTCAACCCTAAAGCTAAATCAGGCCAATTTTATGTTGAGGAAATGATTGTTAGAGAAACATCTAAGAAAAAGATTGTTGAGAACATGTAATGTCAAACATATGTCTTATTGGAGCTGCCAATATACTAATTAATCAAACCTTTACGAATAATACCTCGTTATCTAACCAATAGAATTTCAGGATCTGCATGTAATACAAAAAAGTTAAAAATCAAATTTTACATCTATCGCTATGCGTATACGTACTGTTAGGGTTCAGGGTACAGAGACATGGGGCATGCTTATAGGCATGCCATATAATCAAAAGGCATGCTCATACTTAAGAAAATGTTATATTATTGATTAATTTTTGTAAATATACTTGTGATTATGTATGATAATCAACTAATCAAATTACATAATTTTTTAATATTATTAGAACCAAAAAAACTTTATATAAAGAAGTTTATAAATTAATAAAGAATTAACTAACAAATGCAAATACATTACACTATATATTAAACAAATTTAAAAGTTATATTAATTTAACTACTGTAATCTAAGAGTACCAATTTAACAATAAAATAAATAAAATATTAGATATATTAAATGTTTAAATGAAATATGATGATTTGTAAAATGGATAAGCTGTCAATCTTCCAAGTGGTAGGTTGGGTATTCAAATCCTATTGAAGATAAAAATTTGGATAATTATTTATATAATATTCATATTATAGTAATTGTTTTCAATAATTGAATTAAGATATCTGTAATGATGATTATATCAGTATAACTAGCAGGTTATGAAGTATCTGTATAAATATAATATTGCACAGAAAAATGTAAATTGGTATTAGGTAGTGCAAACTTTAGATAAGTCCTTGTGACTATATAAATTTGTTAAAATTAAAGATCTTAAGTTTAGTTTGGTTCAGGTTAAACTTAAACTCGAACTAAACTTAAACAATAAATTTTATTAATTTCAAACCTGAACTTGAACTTAAATACATAATTTTTGAATCTGAACTAAACTCAAATATAGTAATAAATTTGGTCTAAGTTTAGTTCAAAGTTTATGAACAAGTTTGGATTTAAATTTAAAATTTTAAATATAAGAGATATATAAATCTTTTTTTTTTTTTTGTTAAAGGCCATATTTGTAGTGATACTTTATTAACTTTATATTGGGTTAGCTATTACAACTATTTTTACAGTGATGAGAGTACAGCTAGCCACATATACAACTTTTGGTTGCCTATTTAAGTAGTCCACCTTAAGGTTCTACACTAGATGCCATACCTATAACCTACTAGGAGATTATCTATTTTAAACTCTCTGATCATCTGCTTTGTCATATTGAAATCCCTAACTAACTCCCCATATATACCTACCTGGTATACTGTTTGAGCAGTATAGTACCTACCCTTTTTGTACTGGTTTTCAGGCCATTACACATTTCAAAATACATCACCTGTCAGTAAGGCATAAGGGACCTCTGTTGTTAACTATTTACCTACTTTTAAAACACTAATACAGGCTATCTTTACAGAGTTCACTCAGACCCCAGTACTAACTTCACAGCATATCCCTAGTACTTTTAGTATATTCCTGCTTTGAACCAAGACTCCCAATCCAGATAGCCCAGAAGAACTATAACCTATTCTTAGTATATTGAGGCCAGCCTAATATCCTTTTCCTCTGGTCTGAAATCTGGTGGCCTGGTTAGTGGTACTTCTCACCTAAGGTTCTTGCCCACCTGAATCCTTCACATTAGTATCCATTTTCTAGGTCTAGCCTTTATAATAGTACTGTTGAAGATCTGTGTTACCTCTCTGCTTGGAATTTCCAAGTGGGCTCTGACTTCTCAGTTCTACGAATTTACACAGCCTAAAAACTTATTTTAGGTTTGCACCACCCAATACTGGTTTGCATTCCTCTGTGTAACAAATTATACAGATGCCCCAGACCTGCCAATTATGCTAGTGTGACTATAGTTATAGGTATCCTATCTCAACTGATCGACAGAATGCCATCGTCATAATACTATTTATATATTACATAGGTGATTATTCAAATTTTACTATCGGTGGGTTTTGAACTCACAACCTACCACTTGGAGATATGACAACTTATCCACTTCACTAAGTCACCACATCCTTAAATCATTTTTATATAGTTATATATAATATATTAAAATTTTTATCTAAAATTATATATGTTATTAATAAATCTTTTTTATTTTTTTATTAATTAATAAAAAAATTTTATTATATTATAGTAAAATTTTAAAATATTGTATTATTTTAAAAAAATATACTTGTATATATAATAAAGTTTATTTAGATAATTTAAAATTTTTTTAAATAGTACAAAAACAATAAATTTGATTAATTAATTTATTTTTTTTTTTTTTTTT